>CM059227.1:13930250-14235250 GCA_030347435.1 Clarias fuscus | reverse complement strand
GCATTTTTTTTTGTTTACATTTAGTTTTGGTTTGATCGTATGATCATGTCGAAAGCTGCATTTACGATAATAAAAAAAAAACATCCTGGGGAAAGTGTCTGTCTTTTTGGGTTTTGATTTTAGCTATGCTTTCTCCTGGAGACTCCGCTCGACACCATGGAGCTCTCAAGCTTTCTTCAGACTTTAAAGAAGGAATACAAGCATGCAGACTTGACATTTCCTCTCTTTCCTTTTCTTCCTTCTTCTTTTTTAGGTTCTGAGGAAGGAGAGAGAGAGAGCGAGCAAGGCTGAGCAAGAGAGAGAGAGAGACACTGGGCTCCAACCATGCCACTGTTTGGTAAATCTCACAAGAGTCCCACGGAAATTGTGAAGGCTCTGAAGGACAACCTGTCCATCCTGGTGAAGCAGGACAAGAAGACAGAGAAGGTGAGATCATACTTAAGGTTTTTATTATTATTTATTTATTTATTTATTTATTTATTAAATATGCACGTTATTGTTTATTAGCAATACCAGTAGTGAATCACCTAATATCTGCATATTGCTATATTTAATCTCGAATCCTAAGTTTTTTTCCATCTTGGAGTTTAATGTAACACTGTAAGGTCAAGCTAGTTCGTCAGAGTGCCACATGCTCACCACCAGGCGTCGTGCCAACCGACCCGTCTCCTGTCTCGGCCGTGGTTTTCCTTGCACGCTCTTGTAACAGACTTGACACAGTCTAGACGGTCTAGGTGAAGAAGCTGCCATCTTGCTCCGAAGCGCTTCATTCCGATCGCAGCACTCACTTACGACTCCTACTCGCATATCCATCTGATAATGCCGCTCGAGTATGAGGAGCACGAAGTGTGGCATGTCGGTGCTGTAGAAAAATGAAAACACTCCTTACCCCAGGGATAAATAGTTCTCTTGAGGAATCTGTCTCTCTAGAGTTGATTGACAAAGTGCTCATTCAGAGACTTCAGACTAAACAGTGCGTGTATGTGAATGCAAATTCTTTGTTCTTTCACAGTGTGTTTTAGTATCTAATTAATAACTTGTCTCTTATCATTTGCTGACTTTTCTAAGGTCTAGATATAATCTTTTGTGTACTAAGTAATATGTAGCTACATGAATGTGTGGATTCAAGCAAACAGATATGAACACTGAAATAAATGACAAAAAAAAAGGAATAGATAGAACTAAATAAGTAAACATAACAGGAAGAGGGTTGGAGGGGGGAAAAAACACAGGTTAAAGCAGGCGGGTACTAAGGATGTGTGAGATGAGATGACAGCGACGTGACGATGCCTCCGGGCTCCTTTACCTCACGTTCATTCGCAGCCGCTCGCTAAAGCCAGGTTCCTTCAGCTCCTCGCTACAGTACAGCCGTGTGAATCTATGAGCCACCTGTCTGATGTCATCCGGAGGTGTGACCAGTGCTCCGGTCTCATCAACCTTCATGTTGATGACAGATGATGGATAAACTGATAACTGTCTGGTCGCATCATCTTCTTCCTCCAACAGGAGATGACGTACTGCTGTCTGTCAGTGTTTATTGCTCCTGTAGGTTATTTGTATGTGTGTGCGTGTGTGTGTGTAGGCTTCAGAGGAGGTGTCTAAATGTCTGGTGGCTATGAAAGAGATCCTGTACGGCACCAATGACAAGGAGCCGCACACGGAGACGGTGGCCCAGCTGGCCCAAGAGCTGTACAACAGCGGCCTGCTGATCTCCCTGGTGGAGAACCTGCAGGTCATCGACTTTGAGGTGAGTTACTACAGTACATGTTCTGTCACCATATACAGAACTTATAACATCAGTTTATTTTCATGATTATGTCATTCTTTTTTAATATTCCTGAAATTTCGATATTCTGAAATTCTGCCCTTCTTGTTAATTCAGGTCGGATTTTATTTGGTAGAGCAGATGACGGGTTTACAGATGCACCAGTCAGAAAGAAATAAGCTTACTAAGTTCACTCCACCACAAAACCTGAACTGATCTAATTTCCGGATCTCTGTGACCTTTTCTGTGTTCACACCCTTGGCGAAAGTGTCTTGTATCCGATTTTTATTCCTAATCTGACCTTCATGCAGAAAGGATTTCAGAGTTTGTGCTCACCTTCTTTGGTTTGCGGACTCGGTTTCTTTCTGTGTTACTTTTAAACTTTATGGCTTTCCTTTATTTCTGCATTCAGGTTCTTCTGTAGTCTCTCTAGCAACTTCGCCCCAAATGTTTGTAAGGTGTCACGCTATATGTTTAAGTACTGGAGTGCAATATTCGACAGATGTGCATTAGATTAGTTATCACCAATCTTTCTCTTTTTTATCTGTTCCACATTAAACTAAATGATGATGTGCTGCCTCACTTTTGTTAAATAATGTTATCTACCAACACTGTGCTGCTGAAATCCTTTTAAGGTGTTTTTTGTTTTGTTTTCTTGCACGTCTGATGTTGTGAATTAATCAATACGCTTTAAAGTTTAATCAACCATTTAATCAGTTTTTATTGGTTTTCTTGCATGGCATGAGCTTTAATATTGGGGAAAAAAACTATTTTGGGCCAAAGCTGCATCTGTATGGAATACTAGTTTTATATGCACTATTTTTGTTCCTTCCAGAGCGAAGATGAATTCTTAAAACTGATTATTCTGAAGGTGTGAGTTATTTTCTATCAGAGCACGACTCTCGGATGACAGCTCTCACATCAATCATAGGTTGAGCACGTATTCCTAACTCACAGTATAAACCTAATACTTTATTGTTACTATAGTAACAGCTCACACACAGGGATTTCTAGGGTGGATTCTCAACATAATTTAAAATTAATTATTAAAAGATTGTAAAAGTGAATTTTTATTTTTTATTATTATTTGTTTATATATAACAAGGAAGATGAAGATTTTTTTTTCCCCCTTTAAAGGAGATGTTTGTTTATCATTTGTGGAAGGAGGATCGGGTGTCAGTGTTTTTGTATCAGTAAAAAGTTTCCACACCAAGAGGAATTTTCAGGACGGATTTATGCTTATAAATCGTTAAAATCTGCAGTGGGTCGTTTTAGGGGTAAAGGACTTTGCACTGCAAATCCCTGCCATGGATTATTTTCTTATAAGCTCAGTGTGTGTTGTTTCTTGGTTCCTCGGTGGTAATGGGAAGTAGTTCTGTTCGGCTTTAAATTGATTGATTTATTTAAGAACAAAATCTCACAATGCTATTTAACACTGAATAAATACACTTTATGGACGAAAGTACAGTATTTAGCCAAAACTGTTTAATTATTGAATCAATCAGGCCCCTTATCCATAGTGAAGGGCAGTCTTAATACTTCAGCATAACAAGAAGACATCTTAGACAATGCTATGCTTCCGACTTTGTGGCAACAGTCTGGGGAAGGCCCTTTTCTATTCCAACATGACTGTGTGCCAGTGCACAAAGCAAGGACTATGAAGACATGGTTTGATGAGTTCGGTGTGGAAGAACTTGACTGGCCCGAACACCGAGCCCTGTGGCCTCACCCCCCATCGAGCACCTTTGGGATGAACTGGAACGGAGATTGTAAGATCATTAGTGCACCTACCGAATGAATGAGCGAAAAAAACACACTATCAAATCTTGTCACAGCTGCTATAGCTGCAAAACGGCGACCAACTCCATAGTGAAGTAAACTGTCCATATAGTATATTAAGATCTTCTCTTTGAGATTCACAGACAAACCCAACAACCCTAAAATGTTAACAGTCACAATATGTCCATTATTCTGCATTTAAAAAAAAATCTGAATTATGTTTTTTTTTTTTTTTTTTTTTTTTTTTTTTATGTAATAATTTCCTGAGGAAACATTGTGCCATATTTCTATCTTGTTGGGAATCTATATGGTGCAGGAGGAGAGGAGGGGCAGATTAGCAGCATAACCAACTGAGAACAAATGATGCACATGCGCTATGAAAACTTGCTATAAAAAAAGGCTCTTAAAAACATTAGCATTTTTCAAACACAAAATGCTCACCATTAAATGTGTAAGATGACCCAGTTTGCCTTTAGTTTGATTCAGCTATTTATTAACTTCAATGAGAAAAGATGTCACCGGAAGACCTGCCTTAAACATTAAGGAGGAAAACCACCAGCTGACGTGTTCACAAGTCAATCAATCAAGTTTAACTCGGTATTAACAGAATATAAAAGTTAATATATCAACTAATACCAAACTTGATGTGTATCTTTTTACTTATTTGTTTTCATAGACATGCGTTAATTTGATTCTCAAGTAATCAGTGTGTAATCACATTAATACGAACACCTGTGCAGGGGAAGAAGGACGTGTGTCAGATCTTCAACAACATCCTTCGCCGGCAGATCGGAACCCGCAGCCCCACGGTGGAGTATTTCTGCTCCCATCAGGAAGTGCTCTTCATCCTGCTCAAGGGGTGAGACGAAACAGCTCTTAATTCACTTCCTCCTATTGACCTGGCTATTAATGGTCACTTGAGGATTACAATAAAGACAACTTTCAGCTTAATATCTTTTATCTTTGAGTTAATTTAATAATTAGATAGAATTTGAATATTTGTGTAGCATTTAAAAAAATAAATAAATAAACGCAGCCATCATGTGCACACCCTCACCTCTCAATGTGTCTGACATTTAATTAGTCTTTTTCTTTGCTGTTGTATTGATTATGGTGTCACCCCTGCAGATACGAGACTCCTCAGGTGGCGCTGAACTGCGGCATCATGCTGCGCGAGTGCATCCGGCACGAACCGCTCGCCAAAATCATCCTGCACTCGGAGCATTTCAACGACTTCTTCGGCTATGTGGAAATGTCGACGTTCGACATCGCCTCTGATGCGTTCGCCACCTTTAAGGCAAGACAATGCAGTCCTGCCTCACACGCCTGTCTGATCTTATCACTTGACCTGAGTTAGTAAATAAATTTTGTTTTTGTTTTTATCTTGCAGGACCTTCTTACAAGACACAAGGTTCTAGTGGCAGAATTTTTAGAACAGAACTATGATGCGGTAAGAGACATTTACAAGTCAAATGTATTTGGTGAACTGTAACTGTATTTTGTGTCATTCTGGAAAATGTGACCGAGTACTGAATATGAGTTGAATGTCATTACTAATCCAGTTCTCATATGCAAATTTCTGCAGGATTTCTTGCGCGTCAAAGGCACACGCGATTTCTCTTGTCTAAAGACTTTTTTTAAACCTGTAGCAGATGATTCATTGAAAATATGTCAAATGATTAACTATACAAAAAGAAGTGATCTTTTAAACAGGTTTTTAAATTTTTTTATTATAGTTTTTTTTTTTTTTTCATGAACTAGAAAGGCATAATTAGGGAGGTTAAAATCTCACTGGTGGTTTAGCATTTGAAAAGGATTGTTGGTAATTTATTCTTCCTTTTCAGCCTTTTTTCACTAGTTATTTAAATTTTTCTAGGCGTGTGTTTGAACTATTTATTTATTTATTGTAATTTTTTTGCAGGTGTTTGAGAACTACGAGAAGCTGCTGCATTCTGAAAACTATGTGACAAAGAGGCAGTCACTGAAGGTGTGTGTGCTGTGTAGTGCCGTAAAAAACAAACAAAACAAGAAACGCAGCTTCTTCTTTAAGGTCTTGTAACCGAAATGTGTGTCGCGTGTTTGTGTGACAGCTGTTGGGCGAGCTCCTGCTGGACAGACACAACTTCACTGTGATGACGAGGTACATCAGCAAGCCGGAGAACCTCAAACTGATGATGAACCTGTTGAGAGATAAAAGTCCAAATATCCAGTTTGAGGCATTCCATGTCTTCAAGGTAACATCATTATTACTGAAAAAAAAAACGAGTGTGTGTGTGTGTGTGTGTGTAAGTTCACATTAACAGTTTGAAGTGACTCAATTCTTTTCTCTTTTTTTTTTTTACGTTAGTCTGAATACTCTGATGAAAAATCTGATGATGTTTTTCTGATCAGATCTGAGTCACTTTCAAATAATTAAAGTATATCATGTATTTTTGCTAAAATCGCATCCATTGTTGAATGAGCGAATGATCGCACAAACTTACGAGATGTTTTAACCCAGGTGGTCACATGTACAAATGAGTTCACATTGGAGTTCGATAAAAATCACTTGCTCATATGAATGTGATTTTTCATAACATGCAAATCCGAAAAAACTGGTGCATTAATCGATCAATGTGGCTTGTAATGCAAAGGTAACCTACTGTACGAGTGTGGGTGTGAGATTACCACGGAAACCAACGAAACAAAGAGAACATCTATTAAAAGTAGTTTAAAATACTTGATTAATAAATTGTTGCATTTTAATGGATGAAACGTGCAAAACACCCCCCCCAACCCCAAATGTGCAAAAAATAATAATAATTTGGTGTAACGAGCATCTTTATTGTGCGCACTGAAGGTAAGAACACGGTCACATGTAGGATGTCCTGTAGCATTATGATTTCCTTTTACTGGAACTAAGAGGCGCAGGAGCTGTTCCAGTTTTTACAGAGACACTGTGTACCATGAAGATGCAGTATATGGGCCGCTAAGATTTGAAAAGAACTTGAACCTGAGCGTCCTGCTGAGAGCCGCAACCCTTCGGGATAAACTGAAACACCGACTCCTCACATGTTATTCGGTAGATTAGCCAGACGCTAATCAGACACTGATAAAGTAGAAATCCCCACAGCTCAGGGTAATAAATAAATCCAGGATGAAGTGTTCAAAAAGCACATGTGGTATACACAAGTTCCCAGGAATCAAGCATGAGGTTCAGTGTCACGGTGATTGACATGGGAGAGATATGAGAGATATTAAACTCTGAAATGCTTCAGAGACTTCTATTGTGAATGAATTGTGAAAAACTGGTTTTCTCTTCTTTTCTCAATTGATGAAAATGTGTTCATTCTTGTCTGAGGTATTCACACACACACACCTGGTAAACACCTGATAAATGCTGGAATATTCCACCAGAACACTTCATACTGTTACATTGGACAAAAAAAAAATCGCGTCATTTTTGCGCATTTGTGCAAACATTTTATTACTATTGATGTATATATTTTTCCTTTTTCTTTCTCAGGTGTTTGTGGCCAACCCTAACAAAACGCAGCCCATAATAGACATCCTGCTGAAGAACCAGACGAAGCTCATCGACTTCCTTAGCAACTTCCAGAAGGACCGCACGGACGACGAGCAGTTTAACGACGAAAAGACGTACCTCATCAAACAGATACGAGACTTAAAGAAACCCGCCTCCTAAACCCTAGCTAGCGATCGCGTTATTAAGCACCTCATCTTTTTACTGAGGAAAAATAAACAAAAAAACAAACAAAAAAAAAATCACAAAAATCTATTAACAATAATAATTCTATTTAAGATCTTAAACATTTGTCTTTTCTTAGTCATGAGGCTTGCAAGTGATCGTTTTCAATCACTGATGTTCAGTTATTTTCTTTCTTGTTTTTTTTTTTTTTTACTTTATTCCGTAGGACATTTAGTTATATCATCGAGGTGTGTGCCACAATAGGATGTTCAAAATAACAATATTAAGAGGAAAAAAAAACAATAACAACATCGATTTTAGTTTCAGGAAGAACCAAAGCTGGTAGCAGCCTCGAGAGATGTGGGTGATTCTCGAGGTCCCAAGAGAAGGATTGACACTTTTTTTTTTTTAATTATTTATACATTCTGATGAGCTCGTATTTTCTCTCTCTCTTACACACACACACAAACAAAAAACGCTCCGAGTGCAGTTCACACACCGGCAGTTTGGTCCTCGCTCTTGTACAGTTTGTCGCTGTAGTAGTGGAGTTTGTAGGAAGGGAGGATGCATTCCCCAGTTATTTATAAAACTATAATTTTCATACCTTCTTGCATTCCTTTATATATAAATATATACATGTATTTTTTTCCCCTCCTGTTGCTGATGGTATACAAATTTTCGTATTTTTCTTGCACCTGTATGGCTTACTGTCAACTCCAGATGAGTTTAAATTCACCAAAAAACAAAACAAAACAAGAAGCGTCATGCTTGTTTTGTTGTTTTTCAGTATTTTACTTCAGCCATGGATCGAGAGCGCGTTTTATCTTTCTGTCTGCTATAGAAACGCTTTCGAAACTTTTTTCTTTTAATTTTATTTTTAGAGTTATTTGAGTTATGCTTGCGAAACAGGGCTGTGTAAGGTTTTTTCACTTCCTACTTGACAACATGTTGTTTACCTTTTCATGTGTTTAAAGCTGGTTTTAGTCTCGGAGCGAGTGTCCTTTCATGAATTAGTGTAACCATCTGCTGGTTTTGCGGTGAGGCTAGAGTTCAGAATAATGGTTCTGGATTTGTACTATAGTACCGAAGCTAGAGAGTGATGTGCTAGTACTGTAGTGTATTCAGTGCTCGGATTTTCCTATAAACCCTACTGTAGGAACCCCGTAGTTTAATCCCACTAATTCCTTTTTTTTTTTTTCCTTTCCTTTCCCTGCAACCGTTTATTACGTTGCAGTTGTGCGGTTCTGTGCTGTGTCCATGCAGCACTTTTCAGTGTAGTTCTGTTCATTAGCTGGTACAGTACGTTAGATCGTCATAGTGATTTTTTTTTTGTCTGTCTCGGTTTAGCAGCAGTCGAGGACACGAACGTTCAAAACAGGTGCCTTTTGTTGTGTTTTTAAATGTTTTTCTTTTTTTCTTCTGTCTCATGCTTTATTTTGTATTTTTTTAAAACAGATCTTTCTAGGGGGAGCTTAATTTAATTTTGTCGTTAATTTTAAATATGTTCTAGCCGAGCATATTTTGAATCGATTAAGCAGTGAACCTCTTAACTCGCTATATTTGAGTTACGCTGATGAAATTCTTTGCTTTAGTTCGCTGCACTTGGTGGATTGATTCAGCTGTGTGATTTGTATCATTAGAATATTTGAATTAAGTGGAAATTGTATGCTGAGGTGGTCTTGATTTATGTTATCATATTTGCCAGTTATGTGAGACTTTGTTACATAACGATTATACACACTGATTTTTTTTTTCTTTTCATACTTTCCCCTTTTCACTAATACGATTGCTTCGATTCTAACATCGCCCCCTCGATAACAAAGCAGGATCAACATGTAATTGGTAGATGATGCCCAGATGTGGAAGTAATGCATCACTGCTTTACTATTAGCATTCCTTCTGCTCCTCCCAGTTTGAATCGGCATTCAGGGCTCAGACGGGCTGTTCAGTATTGTGTAATGTAAAGTGACTCATGGAACTTGCAGCCTTTTAAAAGGGGAACCATTCAACTAACTATATTCTACAACTGAGCCAAATTTATTCAATATCCTCACATAAACACAAATTATAAGACGTTAAGATTTCAAGTCTGAAATCTTTCCCCAAGCCACCCGTGTCGCATCCTTCCTTCTTCAATGCTAATTGTACCATATCACCAATAAAGCAAAATTCAAGCATAATCAGTAATCCTCTTAGTGTCTGTTTTTTTTTTTTTTTTTCCAGTGCACCTTACAACACAGATTGTGTAAAGTCTGTGTGTACCGGGATAATTTGTTCATAACACCTCACCCTCTAAGAGATGAGAGACTTTTTGACAGGAGAGCGGGGCAGCACACATTTCTCGTTAAGAATGAATTAAAATCAATGCATAGTGCTACAGTATGTGAAATACATACATAAGTTTAGTAAATTCTTATGTTGAGAACAGGATTAAAACACTGGCTGCCTGACAGAAGTGAATGCAGTTCCTCTCATGCCACAACTATTAATTAGAAACGATTCTTCGTCCTGTTTAGTGTTGGTGAGGTGTGCTTCTGACTGATAACGGGTGATGCCCTGCTTGAAGAAGGCGATATGCAATGCATTAAGGAAATACCACGGGTGTTCAAGACAAACAGGGACTTTGATCGTGCACATTAACGCAACACGGTTAATACCAAATTAAACAAGAGGTCACTCGCACACTGGTATGGCAACATACAGTAGGGCTGATGTCGTATTGCTTGGGTCCTAAAAACTCCCTTTATTTCTCCAAATATAATCATATCCCTGGTACACTAATGCAGTGTTTCACTAGTATTTGGATACCATCAAGAGAAAGTTTTCTCCGTATGCCGAAGCCATGACAAGCTGGAGCATGCCTGCTTCATGTCTGAAACACTGGCCTCCCAGGAACCAAACATGGACCAAACATGTGGAAATGGCTTGGTGTAAGTTTTTTTTTTCTGTCACTACTTCAAGGCAACGCAGACTTGCTTTTATTTCTGTTTCACAGGCTGATTGCTTTTCACTGAAGAGTTTGAACAAAGTAAAGAAGTGGAACGCAGCGGAGGTCTGGTGTTTTGTGGTTGTGTCAAAAACGCAACCCAACACTCCCAGTGTATTGTGTTTCACAGGTGTGACTGTTAAAGGAATCAGATGTAAGCAGAAAAATGATCAGCATATAATATTGAGACACAAAAACAAGCTGTTTGAAAATGCAGCGTTCCAAGCGAAATGCTTCTTTCCATGCTGTTAAAACATCTTCAGACTAAAGAGAGAGACGTATTTCTAATGTTTTATTTCGCCTTGACGAAACCTGAAATTAACACAAAACGTACACACACACACGCACGCACACATTCTATTTTAAATTAATACCACAGCATTAAATCGGGCCTTCTGCGAGACCCTGCATAAACATTTCTGTGCATATGAAATGATTGAACAGGTCATGAGCAAGTACATGCTATTGCTCTTAGCAGTTTATCTACAGATTAAATCTGTCCTTGGACTATACTTTTGTCTGTCAAAAAAAAACAAAAATTCTAAAATAGCTAGCGAATGATGCATTTTTGTAAATTATTTAACACTATGCTTTATATGACACATACTGTATGTAATATGTAACTCGTTTTTTGCTATCCTCGAAACACCGCTCAATAACGTCTTAATGATTAGATCACGCGTGACGTCGTGAGGGAAACTTTAAACTGTAAGGCGATCTGTTTCCAGGGGCCCCTGTGCTTTCAGACCGATGAGCGATTCTTCAGTTTCTCAGTCTCTTATTGCACTGAAAATCCACATCGTCTTCTCTCCTGTTCTTCACACAGCCATCTGCAATTTAAATAGATAGATATAAAACCATAGATAGATCAACACACACACGTCTGCTTATAGACGGTGCGTAAATTTTAAATCTGGTGCCAAAAAGTGGCAAAACAATTATTTCTCTTATTATAGTGACATGAGAATGATGGCATCCACCTACAACTCTGTACATGTCCATGCTGAGAGATAAACAGCGTCAACTTATTTATTACAGTCAGTGGACACTTACTCGACAAAGCTGGACCAGTTTGTTCAGAAGCACTTCGGACCACAGACGATTTCTGCCACTTGAAAAGATAAATAACAGACAGAAGAGACCACTTTAATAGCATGGATTTGATTTTCTTTTATTTAAGCAATACTTAATCAGTATTGTTTTAAATTTCATATCTATCTGGGACATCTGTAGTGGTAGTGTGATTACCACAAAACAAGAATTTCAATGGTTTTTTTTCCCCCCCCCTGATGGCTAAGATGCAGTTTTGTAACATTTCCCTCTTTATTCTGCCACAATGGAATCAATATGTGATTGAAGTGCAGGCTTTCATCTTCAATTCAAGTAGTTCAAAAAAAAAAAAAAAGAATTCTTTTAAACGTTTATGGAATAAAACCGTTGATGACATCATAAATATAATTACTTGGAGGCAGATCCTTTGCCTGAAGTCTGGAACTCATGGCTCTGTTGGGTTGAGGTCATGTGACTGACCCGGCTCTTTAATGGTCCTTTTTTTTTTTTTGGCTTACACAGTATGTTTTTGGTCATTATAGGTCATTCTCTGAAGCTCCGCCCTATCACCTATCACATGTTTTCACACAACTCCGCCTCCATCATAACTGACAGGTGATGTATGTATTGGCTTATGAGCCCTTCCTTTCTTTCGCCATACTCTTCTATTCCAATCATTCAGGTTTATGTTAATCTTGTATTAGTAATGGGATTAATGTGTTGTTTCTGTCTGTAATGTTCGCAGTGGTTCTCGTTTTTGACCTGAACCCTGTGTTTTGACATGAACAAATATACTCCAGAGAAGGTCTGAAAGGGTTTTTTTTTTTCACCGCCTTGTCTAAAGGCTGTTTGGTGATTCTGAGCTCACCAGTGCACCAGTCTTTCTTTTTTTAAAGAATGTACCAAATGATTGATTTGGCCACTTTTGTCAGCCTAACGTCACATCTCCTCCTAACCTGACAGGACATCAGCAACTAGCTTGACTGCATATTGAGAGAGTCCTCATGAACAGCTACCAATTTAAAACACACCTTAATATTTGCCTAACTTGTCATGCAATAATGAGGAAACACCCGCAACTGGTCATCAGTCTGTTTCCTGCTCCGTTGCCCAATCACTTCTGAGAAATGAAAATGGATGGAATTAAAAAAAATAAAATAAAAAGCTGTAATTCCTAAGACGTTAAAAATTAAAGTGAAAGGTCTACACATCAAGCGCATCCTGATTTCTTGGTTTGAAATCCATTGCGGTGACGTTCAGAGGCAGAAATACCAAAATTTTTGCCGTGTCCAAATATATGATCAACCTTTTTCTTTTTAAAATTCATTAACATTTTAAATGTACATAATCATGCTTTCAGAGGTCAGATTACTTTGGTTAAACCTTCCAAGTAAAGTTTTGTGCATCTCTGATTGTGTCAGTGTGGCAGATGTTTTTGGGTGCAGATGTGATGGACAGACGATACAACGGTGAAGTTGAAAAGTTTACATTTCATATGGTCTGATCACTTTAATGATTGCGTACTAAAAATAAGCTGAGTTAATAAAAAGGCAGGATATATTAAAACATGTTAAAAAAAAAACCTCCCTCTCTCTATATATATATATATATATGAATGTTTTATTGAAGGAATTGCAGCAGACGTACGATGAACTTGCGGACGCCGCAGAGTCGGTTGAAGCTGATGTACGAGATGTCGTGTTTGTCTTTCCCGCTGTCCAGGTCTGTAGTGAAGATTTGTTTGATGCCGGCGCCTTGGATCAGAGGCACGCATTCATCACACGGGCATTTAGTCACGAAGAGCATTGTGTTCTCGTCCTCCTTCACATCCGCGCTCCTGAACAGCCAACATGAATGAAACGCCACAGTTTTACATCAACAGTATGGAAATGTATTTGTAGTTCGGTTTTACTGCCAGGCTGCATTGAAGCCACACTCTGCTTAAACAGAATTGCACGCACTAGATACACATTGCTGTGGTGTCGCTACTGTATGAATAAAGGAATCGAGGAAGGAGAAATGTATCTTGATGGGACATGCTGTTAGGAAAATAATCAATGACATGGTGTGATGCGGCCTGATGCTGAGCAACGTCTGATATACAGCAGCATGTCTACAGCAAGTCTTTTATTCATTTTACATTACAATGACTTGTCAATGATTACAAATGTATACTTTATTTAATAATAAATATCATGTCATATCACAGATCATCATCATCATGACACCCGAGTAGGTCCCCTTTTGCCACCAAAACAGTGATGCAATGTGTGTTATCTTTCATCATGACATCAGAACCAGAATTACCCTTATCAGCAATTTGAGCTACAGCAGCTCTTCTACTGGATCGGCCTACACGGGCCACACACATCAATGAGCGTTAGCTGCACATGACCCTGTCGCCGGTCCACTGGTTTTCCCCATCTTGGACCACTCCAATGAATGTGAATAAAAGTCCTTTTGTTGATGCCTCCATAAAGATGTATAATAGATTCCATGTTTTTTATTTATTTATTTATTTATTTTTACTAAGTGCATTTATATAACCTGTGATTAGTCTCGCACGGGATGAATTTCTCAATGTTCACGCACCTGAAAGTGAGCGCGTTCTGCTCAGCGTGGATGATGTACCGGTATTTGCGCCTCTGTCTTTCCTCCTGCCTGGCGTCCATCTGAGGAAACTCGGCATACTCGGAGCCCGCGGGATAAGCGTTATAACCGCATCCCACCAGGTACATGTTCCCCGTGCCATCACACTGAGGCTGAGTGTGGAGAAGAGGAGATATTCTTCACAGCAACTCAATAAAGGTACAGTAACAAAAAAATAAAAATAAATCTGAAGAGTTTTCAGTTTGTCCCTCTGGCAATAATAATAATAATAATAATAGGAAGAAGAAAAAGAATCTAAAACATTCTCATTTACATTTATGCTTGGATTCAAAATGTACTTCATTTAAAACTTCTTTTAAAAGGTTTTCACTTACCAATCTGCCCTCTGCCCAAATCACCGTCCCTACTCCCACTTTAGGATCTTCTACAACAACACAGAAACAAATCCAATTAGATACATCGTGTTCTCTGTCTTTTCCATGCTGGCTTTTTTATTGTAAATATCTAAATGTCATCAAAACCACTGACAGGTGAAATGAACCATATTGATTATTTCATGATAATGTCACCTGCCAAAAAGTGGGATATATTTGAGCAATTTTTAATTGTTACCAGCACTGTTTAGCCAAAAAGTGAGGAGAATAAATCATGGAGGTTATGGACGGCTCGCAGGTTTCTCTTTATATTTTCACTTGCTCTGCATTAGAGTATCAGCTACAGTAACTTTTGAGTTCAGTGCGTAAATCCCAAATATCGTTAAATGGAAAGCTAGTGCACTAGAGTAAGCAATCACTTGTTCAACACACAAGTAGTGCCCTTGATGAAGGCATTACAGAGGGATTTGGGATTCAACCCTAGCTAGCGTTTTACCTCGACTTGGGTGTAATTGAAACACAGGGTGGCAAGTAGGAATGATTTAGAAGCAATTATTAAGGAGACAAAGTGTTGTCTAAAATGACATGATCGGAGACTGGTTCTGTATGAGGGTTTTGGCAGGCAGCTGCTCTCCCCTCAGTACTGCGATCCATACTTACACCCATATTTTGACCAAATGGACACCTGGGACACAGATGGATATATATGTATCTCCCATATCGCCACTCCCGGAATGCGTCTCGGCCAATCAGATTGCTCGGTTGGAACGATCTGTTTTATAATAGGCAGCAAGTGATGGATTCTAGCTGAATTCTCAACCAGTCCAACATATCCACGGTTTATTCTCCTCACCGTTTGGTTGAATAAAGAAGCAAATCTAAATCTGTTGATGATAAATGATATTGGTCGACCTATTGTATAAAATCAATATCACACTGAAGACCGGGTTGTTGTGCTGAATATCGGCACAGCTGTGAAACCTCCGGCATTCTGGCTGCGTGCTCCTGCCGACGACTGCATCACAGCCGTGCTGATATTCATCACAACACTCCATCCTGTGTGAAATGTTCACATTAACCAACAGAATGTGGAGAAAGCTCATGATTTTGACCATGGCATGATGGTTTATACCGGGCATGTTGGTTTGGGTTTGTCCATTACTGCTGGCCTACTGGGAAGTTCATACACAGCAGTCTCTAGAGTGTAACCAGAATGGTGCAATAAAGTTCATTGAGTAGGAATTCAGCTAACGCCTTGTTGATACGAGAGGTCAACAGACAAGGGCAGATTGCTTCAGGCTGAGAGGAAGTCTACAGTAACTTAGATAGCCACGCTATACTGTGGTGGTGATCAGAACAAGCATCTCAAACTTTTTACATATGGCAGATGCACTTATCTAGAGCGACTTACATTTAAAAAAAAATCTCATTGTACATCTGAGCAGTTGAGGGTCAAGGTCTTTGCTCAAGGGCCCAACTTGGACAACTTGGTGGTCGTGGGATTTTAACCTGGGACCTTCCGAAGCGTAGTCCAATGCCTTAACCACTGGGAAACCCCTGACCCCTGTAATGCACAACATATCGAAGCTTGAGGCAGATGGACTTTGATAGCAGAAGACTTGAGCTCAGAAAGAAAAGCTGAGGCTGAAGCAAGCAGAGACTTGGCTGAAAATGGTTAGCTGGAAACGTAGCCTTGTGATGAATCTCGAAAGCTTTTGGGACCAGCAGGAATCCAGTGACCCAACCTGCCTTCAGTCCAGTCTGGTGGAGGTGGTGTGATGTTGTGGGGAAGACTTTCTTAGCAAACTTAGGCCTGTTCATACCGACCATCCCTCACTTGAATGCCACAGCATATTTAAGCATACTGTTGCTGATCATTTACAGTTCATTACTCCATGATAATGACTGGTTTCATGAACAGTACAATGAGTTCAGGGTCCTTCAGTCGCTTTCCCAGTCACCGGCTCTGAATGCGACACGACACTTCTGGAATGAGAGATTCTCAGCATGAACGTGTACGTGGATAATCTGCAGGAACTGCATGATGGCCCATGCCACTATGGATCTCAAAATCACAAGATCTCAAATAAATACTTCCAACGTCTTCTGGAAGCCATAGATGGGTAGAGCATAAGTAAAAAAAGGCGTATTATATAGCGGGGATGGTGAAGGTCTTTCAGCATTTGTGAAGGTGTCATTTATTTGATTTCTTCTAGTGTAACAATTGTTTAAATGAACTGAAGCGTGAACGACTATCGTGTGAAATGTGGACTCGGTGCACACAGTGGACAAGCTGACTAAGCCTTCAGAGTACACAAGAAAAAAAGCTTTATGGTTGATATGGCACCAGGAAGTTAGTTGCACCAGGAAGTAACGCAGCAATAGATTGGAATAGATTAGTCAGATATACAGTAGAATTACATTACAACATACACTTGGCCTAAAGAAAGTAAGGTCACAGTTACAGAAGAGACTGCGAGACCACTTGTTAATGAAACTAATCAGCAACAAACAGGCTTCAGTTTGCTACAAAGCTTAAAAGGTCTGATGAGGTCAAGAAAATACTTGAAAATCCCACCCATGCTTTTAATCCTTTAATAAATGTCAAGACCACTTGCATGCATACACCGACATCTCACCTGTCCTATAGGCCAGCAACGCCGCCTGGATGATGCAGTGTCTCACAACGTCCTGAGATAATGTCCTATGTCCACTAGCTGTGGGTTCTGTCTCGTAGAACCCATATTCGTGCTGAAGGACGGGAACGCTCGCAGCCACCGATGCCAGAACCCTGATCAGATCCCTCATGTGCTGCCGCAGCTCGCTGAAATATGGCTCTGTACGGAAGTTCTCCAGGTTCATCTTACCCAGCAGCTCTCTGTGCACCTCCACGTCATCAATCAGAAATCTTTTCGAAAAACTGTCCCAGCTCCGCCAGCGCTCTCTGCTAAAGAGTTCGTGGACATCCAGGTTGGGAACATCTGCTGCCATTCGGCCCAGGAAATCACTGTTGCGGGATGTCTCCTCTACAAACTGAAGCATGGAGCTGGCTAAGGGCTGGAGCAGCACACAGATGTGCGGCCTGCTGCTGGATTTGAGCCTCTCGGCGGCTACGGCGTCCAGCGTGGCCTCCTGGAGACGGGAAGACGCGGCGCTGCTTCGGTCAGACAGCAGACTGATCTCAGAGTCAGCAGGCCAGTAAGAGATCCTGTTCACACCAGCTGAGGGAATGAAGGGACAGTGATTAAACAGGCATGGTTCCTTATGTATTGATGAGATACTGTCAGCTGCAGAATTATTGGCACCCTTGAAGATACATGACTCCATAAAAGCACTTTCCATTCAACCACCTAAAGACATGGATAATTACAAGGATATGTATAATTCCAACACAGGTATGGTCAGGTTTGGTGATTCTGCATCGACTGCATCCTGACAGGAGAGGAACCCCATTAGGTCTTTTGGTCTTGAAGCCCATCCACATTAAAAGGTTTGACATGTGCATTCTGACATGCATTTCTGCTTACCACGGTTGTACAAATCCTCATCAATGTTTCTAATTTATTAGGGATAACAACATTTTCTTAAATGCCAATTCAACTCAGATTTTTAAGTCCATCAGAAAGCTGCAGCTCAGTAAACAGCGGTTGCTTACCGTTGATTATCATCTTGAGGCAGGTTGAACAAGGCTTCCTGGAGAAATAAAGATCGCAGCCCTTAAGTCTGGACCCGTGTCTGATTACTGCCACCTGACCGGCATGGAGAGCCACTCCAGAGCAATGAAGACCCAGAATTCTTTGTTCCTGGACCACCACCAGGCCAGTGACTTGCACCTGAAATCGTCAAATTACAATGAAGTCGCTTCATTCCTGCTTTGAAGACATGCACATGGTCTATAACGAAGTCGATGTGTGTATGTTTCAGGCTTGTAGAGGGAAAAAGCAGGACTATGCAAATACTGGTTAGTTACCCAGGGGAAGAGGTGGATCAGGTGTCCCTAATTTGCATGTTCATGCTACATGGGTTTCTTGATGAAGGTCAACATGGAGGCTTTCTGGACCTTTTTATGTCTATTGATATTTGTAGGTAATATCTACGATAGGTTCTCGGTCAAGCAGTTTACTGGGCTATGTAGACAGATTCGACAGACTTAAAGCAGGCATCACCAAATGGCGGATGCAGGAACTGGAACGGGGGACAGAAAGCAAAAATTCTGTCCCCTGTTCCAGTTCCTGAGGTCTAACATGTTTCGGACCCTAATGACTTTCACTCACTCACTCACTCATCAGCTATACCGCTTAATCTTTGTCTTCAGGGTTGCGGGGGGGCCTGGAGCCTATCCCAGTAGACTTACGGCACATGGCGGGGTACACCTTGGACAGGGCGCCAATCCATCGCAGGGCACACACACATACACACACTACAGGCAATTTGGGAATGCCATGTCTTTGGACTGTGGGAGGAAACCGGAGTACCAGGAGGACACCCACCAAGCACGGGGAGAACATGCAAACTCCATGCACACAGAGACGGGAATAGAGCCTGGCGAGGGACCGAACCCAGACCCTGGAGGTGCAAGGCGACAGTGTTAACCATTACATCACCGTGCCGCCCCTAATGAATTTCTGATAAATGAAAATAATTGATATACTAATAATCTAGCGCTTTTTCCCTTGAGGTGGGTATGACTATACATACATATCCGCAACAGTCGGAGGAATTTTACGTGCCATAAAATACCCAAACTGATAGCCCGGTGTGACAGAGCAACCAGAGTCCTTACACATTCATTTACAGCCCAGCGACGTATTTTCAAATTTAGTAGTGAAACCGGTACAAGCAAACCGGTACATAGTCATTACAGGTGACAGCATGACTGCATATCTATTCATCGAGACTGATGAATTATCTGATAATTATCTGATTATCAGATTATCTGACACACACCGGACGGTTGGACTAAAAAGTGTTTGACATGCTTCATTTTTGGCCACATCCGCATTTTCCCCCGCATGCTCCCACCCTTTGTGTATCAACAGGCTTTTTCAGTCTGAAGCAGATGTAGTGTATATGGTACTGTAGATAGGACAGTTTTTATCACCTTTTAATTCACTTCACCAGAATGAGTAAACACAGAAACTGAAACTAAACAGAAATGAGTCAACGAAATAAAAACTAAACTGAAACTAATTAAACCGCTAAAGAAGCGACCTAAAACTAAATTGAAATTCAGACTGAATCCAAAACTAATATCAAAATAAAAACCAATGTAAAAAATTGGAAAACTATTATAATTTTGGGTTGTATACCTACAAATACAAGGAAATATACACAGCCATCAAGGATCAAACCAAGGTCGCCCAAAGGCAATAAATATTAATGAAATGCTAAGGAAATTTTAAGCTATTTAAAATGATTATAAATAGTATTTTTATTATTATATAAGATAATTATTATACATTTTATTTTCAATTATTATTTTTAAAAGACTTACAATGGCTGCATATATAGAGATCTGAATCCTAACACAAACATGAAATTCGGACTTCGGCTCGAAGAACATTTTATTTTCGAAGCTAATTTACATTTACCTTTTTAACTTTTAACTCAGTGCCCCTGTGTTAATGTAATGACGGTGAGATGCAGTATGTGAGAGAGAGAACCAGGAAATGCTCAGTATGTGACTCTTTAAAGGTGTTTCCCCAACCCAAGCATTACTCATAACTGACAGTCTCGGGGAGGATAAAGTTGTCCTTACAGATGTATTGTCTCGTTTGTGGGATTCCCTCCGGGGAAAAAGCTCCATCCAGAGACTCAATAATGTGAAGAGGTTAAGTCTGGACAGTCTCGGTGCATGACCTGAGAGACAGAGAGAGAGAGAGATTTAAAACAGGAAGTCTGTTTAATACATTATTTATATGAGAATCATCATCCATCTATCCATCTACTGTAGGAACCTCTGTAGCCCAACCAGGGACCAATGGAGGCCAATAGTGACCATTGTATTTATTATAATTATTTTTATGACTCCTTGCAACATTCAAACTCCATGCACACAGACCCGAGGCAGGAATCGAACCTGGACCCTGAAGGTGCATGGCCACAGTGCTACCACATTCAACTGTGAGATCTTTTTTTTTTTAGTACTGGTATTTTTATTATGGGCTGCTTAAGGCGAGTCCAGGTTCGAGACGAGGACATCAGTACTTTTCTGATTTTGAAAAATTCTGAACTTATGGCTGAGTACTAAATGCACAAGAGCTCACATAATTATGCAGTTATGCAGACTGTACGTGTCCAGTAGTGAGTCATGGATGCACAGGTTAATAACAGGTTAAGAAGAGCAAAGAGTGACATGTCAGATTTTAAAGCTTTATGATGATGTATTAAAAGATCAGAGGTCACACAGACACAGACCTGCATACTAGATACAACACGTTTCCTGTATAGTTATAGATTTACTAAATGAGATAAGCCCATATATCTAGTGGTTGTGTATTTGAAGCACAGCCCGAGGTGAGATGATCGGCCTAGCAGTTGGTCCTAACCTTGCACTCTGCCCTCCGTCTGCGTGCTGCTCTCCTTCATGTCACTGACGTCATCCTCGCCATCTGTGGTCGGCTCGTGTGCTCCGGTACCCGGATGTAGCCGTTGCGTCGCTGCCATTCAGTTCTAATCACTAACCTGCGACACAGTGCACCGGTCTGAGTTTATTCCACTCTATACTTCATCCTCTTCCTATCCTACGTGACATCAGACAGTGGGAGGAGCCGGAGAATGACGTGTAAACCTGGGTTGCCAGATATGTAGCAAATAAACCTTGTGACGCTGTATTCCTTATGACCGGAAAAGAAAAAGAAAAAAATCTCAGGAGACTGTGTTTATTCTTAGTAGAATAGGAAAAGCTGTACGGTTACAATTTATTGACAAATATATTTGTCCAAACCTGCTAATTAATGAATTCAGGTATTTAAATAATGCCACTTATTTTATGCAAAAAGAGGGAACAAGGCTATATTAAAGTACTATATGTATTTGGATATAATGTCATTGCAGGTTTGGCCAAATATTTTTGTACATATAGTGCATATCTTGCCATTTTAATATGTTGCTTTCAATTAGCGAATAACGTATAGTGTACATAAGAAAAGATGTAAGGTACATCAATATGCATACAGACACAGACAGGCAGCAATCGAACCCGAACCCAGGAGGTGCGAGGCGACAGTGCTCACCACTAACCCGCCTGCAGCGGTAGATTTAGTCCCAATTTATTTTGAGACTGTACTCTGATTCATACCTGAGCAGTCTGCGGCCAGTGTGTTTGGTTATTTTAAATCTAAATTCTGAACATTTCCACAATGTGGTTAAAAATGCAACCTGTCAGTTCGCAAGCATGATTCTGTGGTTTTACAGACACACACACACACATATATATATATATATATATATATATATATATATATATATATATATATATACATACATACATACAGAGAGTGAGTTAGTATTTCAGCTGCTCCCTCATCGATATAACTCACTATTATGACAGCTGAACATTTATACAGGCCGGTACAGTGGCTTAATTGTTAGCACTGTGGCCTTTCACCTTCACGGCCCAGGTTTGATTCCTACCAATCCTATATATCGCATGTTCTCCCCATGCTTGATGGGTTTCCTCTAGGTATTCCGTTTTCCTCCAACAGTCCAAAGACATGCAGGTCAGGATCATTGGTGTTCTCAAATTGCCTGTGCTTTGTGAAGGAGTGTGTATGTGCCCTGCAATAGATTGGCACCCTGTCCAGGGCGTACCCCAGTTTGTGCCTGTAGATTCCTAGAATAGGGTCCAGGCCCCCTTGTGACCCTGTATAGGATAAACCATACAGAAGATGAACATTTATAGTTTTCCTAAAATGCTTTGTATGAACTTCCAAAATGATAAATTCCTTCTTTTCAAAGCCTAGTGATTTACCTACACATGAATCATGTTCAAGTCATCGTGAACATTTAAAACATTAACCAATTGAAATATTTCCTTTAAATTTGTTCTCACCAAATTTACATTATTGAAAATCTCCCTCAAAGTAATGGAAAAATCATTTTATTGTTTTGTTTTATTGACAACTAATATCTTACAACACTGCAGTTTTCATGAATCACTTTATTTAAATCAATTAATTTTATGTTTAGTGCAAATCCTATACAATATCTATTCATATCTATACATTTCACCCAAAAACAAAACTCTCTGCCTCTTTACATATTCACAACAAGCATTTTGCATAAACCAAAAGCAAAAGAATAAATTCATAAGAAATATCACTTTCATAAGGAAAATCATGAGAAATAAAAATGATGCAAGATAAATTAGACATGGATTGATAAACAACTAAGTATCATTAGACTGAAATTAGCCTGAAACACTCGATAAGCATCAAAGCACACTCGCTGTGTTCTAAAAGCTAATTGCATGCTTGTACTTATTTTTATGTAAACTCTGTTTAATTAGTATTAATAGCTCTTAGCAGTTTAATGAGTGTCTTTTGCCATTATTAACGAGCAAAGAGGTCAGAATTGAATCCCTTTTAGCTATTATTTAGACTTTGTATAACTATAATCATTATAAATCAGGAGCGGTGCATCTTTAAAGAGTGTCTTTGTGTCCAGCTGGGCGTTTGTCTTAAATTCTCAGTCAAAGGAAATTCCTGTGCAAGTTATTATATACTACTAGAAAGTATTATGTAGGCGGAGAAAAAACAGTTATATAAACAAATTAAAAACTGAGAAAAAAAATAAATCCTTGAACTTATCAAAGCAAAACTAGTAACAAGCAAAATTTATTTTGCTAACGTCAACAATGGAGCAGCAAATATAAAGCACAAATATCCACAATCACACCAGTATAATATGAAAATAAAAACCGAGCTGCCCCGAATCAGGAAAGAAAAATACCCGCCATGTCTTCAACCCTGGCTCTGACTATTAGCCTGTGATGTCCAGGGGCAAATAATTTTGTGCAATTATGCAGAGTATAGTAACATGAACTTTACTACCAATAAGTGTTATTCAGCTTCCACTACATTACAAACAAGCCCAGCATGGGTGTTAGAACATTACTGTGACTCTACACGGTCAGGTGCAAAATAAACTCCAGAGTGGATTATAAACAGAGTAACACTGATGCATTGCACTTCTCTGTAACTGTAACAGAAATTAAGATGACCTAGCAAATACAGACAAACCAAGTGCGGTAAAGTCTAGTGGAAAAACACTGTCTATTTCTCTATATACAGTACCTACTCGCAGTCCAACATGCAGTAAATAACATATTGCCCTCTAGTGGTGGGGATGAGTTTGTAGTAATAGCTGTGCAGAAGTTTTTTAAGGTCAGTTTTTAAAAGCTCCACAGCGGCTGGCTCTACAGATAAACTCCTTCAGCATGTTCCCGTCAATCTGCCAGAATGCTGCCGTCTGAGTCACCTCTGTCAGGTGGTTCACACAGAACTTGAAGCAGAACTCTTCAAGATCCTTAACAAGACAGAAGTGAGTATTGATTAGTGTAAGTCACATGAATATTGAAATTGCCTACATTCAGAGAAGCAAACAAATCATACGTTTCAAAAAAGCTCATTATCGCTACTGAACAAACTTAGAATTATCATTCGTTTCTTTATCATTATTTTTTTTCATCAAGGTTCAGCACTGCTTTTCCGGGTATTAATAATGTATTGAAGGGTTCTTAACCCAGGTCCAGGAATTTCAAATTTCCTTAGTTGTTTTCTTTGCTTGATGCAGCCCAATAATTTGACACTTTTGAAATGGTGACTGCGGGCTGAGTGGGTGGCTTATCACCTGCCATGCAAAAAGCCCGGGTTCGATTCCCAGACGGAATCCTTGGCAGTGTTTTGCGCTAAAATGCCCCCCTGCCACGGATTGCCCCCCCTATATAATCTCTATCAAATATTATATTAGAACATAAATTCATAGGTTTATTATTATCAAATATTATATTCCTATTAAAATTAACCCTAGTCATGTGACAGCTGTCGAGATCATTAATACAAATGTTTATTTTGTGGCACATTTATTTTGCAGGGGTTTGTCATGTAATAAAAAAATGCTTACTCTAAATAAATATTGTTTATGGTGAAAGACAATGCAAAACAAATTTGATTATAAAATAAGCAATGTAAAAATATAGATGTTGTACATAAAAAAAATATTTATATGTTTTTATATAAATTTTTATTAATATACAGTACAGACCAAAAGTTTGGACACACCTTCTCATTCAAAGAGTTTGAATTTGTATTATGGCAAGAAAAAAGCAGCTAAGTAAAAAAAAACGAGTGGCCATCATTACTTGAAGAAATGAAGGTCAGTCAGTCCGAAAAATTGGGAAAACTTTGAAAGTGTCCCCAAGTGCAGTCACAAAAACCATCAAGCGCTACAAAGAAACTGGCTCACATGCGGACCGCCCCAGGAAAGGAAGACCGAGAGTCACCTCTGCTGCGGAGGATAAGTTCATCCGAGTCACCAGCCTCAGAAATCGCAGGTTAACAGCAGCTCCGATCAGAGAGCAGGTCAATGCCACACAGAGTTCTAGCAGCAGACACATCTCTAGAACAACTGTTAAGAGGAGACTGTGTGAATCAGGCCTTCATGGTAGAATATCTGCTAGGAAACCACTGCTAAGGACAGACAACAAGCAGAAGAGACTTGTTTGGGCTGAAGAACACAATAAAGAAAACTCTTTGAATGAGAGTGTCCAAACTTTTGGTCTGTACTGTACATGTATATTTGTATGACATGCATCATATACAACATATGTTTTTATATATCTTTTATAGAATATATTTTAGAATAAAATGTAATTTATGTAAGTTTTAATTTTTTCACATAAATAAATGTGCCACAAAATAAACATTATATGTGAATTTGTATTAAATGGTCTCGATGGCTGTCACATGAATCGGGTTCATTATAATAGTAATATAACATTTTATAATAATAAACCTATGAATTTATGTTCTAGGTTAAATGTGCAGATCAGATTGTCTGCTGCGACGACCCCTTATTGAGAGTAACCAAAATTAACATCTTATAAAATTTCAAATGTAGTACATCATGTTTGACAGCATCTCAGCTGTGCCGTGGTGTTCTGTCCTCACTTTAACGCATCAGAGATTTGCATCTGACTACTGTCTATTTTCTGTCAAAACTTCTATCTAAAACAAACTGTAGGTGGCAGTGTAGCACTGTCATGGTTGGTGATTTGAATCTTGCCTCCGGTCTTGTGTGTGTGTTGTGCATGTTTTTCCACCTGTTTTGTAGGGTTTCTCCACAATCAAGACATGAATTGCAGACTGACCGGTGTTAATAATTTGCCTGTTGTATTTGATTGATTGCGAGTGTGCGAGTGCATGCACTTGTGCTCCGAGGTAAGTTGGCAACCCCATTCAGGGAGTCGGTTGCCATGTTCCCAGAGGTCCCTGGGATAAGCTCCAGGCCCTCAGCAAAGATGTGAATGGATGAATTTATGTTTGACTGTGTCAGCATCGTTTCCACAAACCTACATGATCTCATACTGAAAAACCATCTGTGCCGCATCATTAAGGAGGATTTTTTTCTTTCCGTTGTTGGTAACTACAACCGTGAATAAAATCCGTCATAACCCGAGCTACTGATCTATTCACTATCATTCACTTTAGGAGTATAGTGTCCCATGAGAAATTATCTCCAGGATTTTAAAAAAAAATAGCTTCCATGATCTATCCAATAAGAAAATTCATTTTAAGGGCCACAAAAATTTTCCTACATCACAGCAATTCTTTTTTTAATCAGGCTTGTGGTAGCAGACTTGTGATCAGTAGTAAGAAGCTGTTTTTAGCTGTTTCAAACCTGCGTGTTTTATGCGTTAGATTGGGTTAGATGTACCTCAGCGTCGTATCGGACTGCAGCAGAAAGCAGGGAGAAGGCATTTGCCACAGTGATGCCCCGCTTTATAATGTGCTGACACAGCCGCTTGAGCCTGTTCTCACAGTACGAAGTTGCCAGATCCAGCAATCCTGAACAAGGGGTAAAAGGGAAAGATGACGTAATGTTAACTGTTAAAGGTTTTACTGGTGAGTGGAGTCAATTAAAGACAAAGAATAACAATTAAAAGACAATATTTTAGCCTTAAAAATGTAAGCTTTCCTCAGACCGACCAACTTGCTTTCCTGTTTTATTTTTTTGTACATTTTTATTATGAATGCTGTACTGAAAGCAATGCAAAAACTGGCATAATTTTTTTAGGGGTCTAATTTAGAATGCACAGCCAAACAAGGATAAAAGTGCAAATCCATGAACATGGGACATAACGAATATGATATGATGCATTGTATGCATATGATGTTATTTTGATTATTCTGAGCTTGGATGATGGGCCACTTCATACACACACTTCCCACACACCAATGCACCAATGAATCTTTGAATCCAACTCGCAAATCCTCTGTGAAAATCCTGTTTGTGGCAATTGATGGTTTCTCACTATGTGCTTTGTCTTCAATGCTGGTTTCCGCTTCTTTAAACGACTTCAGTGTGTGCACATTGCCCTCATCGATCCAGCCATCAACTTGATTTTCAAAGATGATTTAAGAGTCGGTTCAACAATTAATCAAATGCATCGCTTGTCATGGAGACTATGTTGAGTAGTACCTGTAGTTAATGAAAATGTTATGTTCACTTTTGAATTACTTTCGATACTTGGATTTGCAGACATGATAGATCCTTCTCAAGGTCCAGCCTGCACTCACCAATAGCGTCCTCTGGAGGAAGATCAACAGTGTCCGTGTAGAGGAACTCAAGGAAGGACCTGTAGACGGGGTAGGAGAACTGATCGATCTCAATCACCTCTTTCATATCTTCATTCCAGTGGGACTGAAACATGGATCTGAAGTGTTCACATCTGTGGAGGAAATACCAAGGAACATAAATGACAAACGTCATGGATGAACTACCCCTTTAAGAGTGTTGGTTGTTTTAAGTTGGGTGGGGGGAGGGGGGAGTGTTCCACACTTTACAAATACAGGTAGTCCCCAACTTACAAACTTCTGTTCCGGGAGCACGTTCCAAAGTCGGATTTGTTCTCAAGTCTGACAAAGTGAGTCTTATACACCTTTGTCACAAATATACAATGTGAAGCATACCAATCTACTCGACTAAATCTCTGTACCCTTTCCTCACACTGCCATCATGTTGGCAAAAGAACAAAAATCTTACTGTGAAATGTTGTCTCTGCTTATTTAAATCATGAGTGGAATCCCAGACGGCATTTCGTCTCGGAGCTGTTTTCCACTGTATTGGACTGTGAGCTCTGTCTCGTTGAGGAATTTCCGAAATTAGGATTATTCACTATCAGGACAGGTTTACAGGACAGCCATCATATCAACCTGCTTCTGGACTGTTCCATTGAAACTGGTGAGGCCGCCTCATTACTACCGCTCCCCCAAACACGCACATACAATATACTGGACTTTAGACATTTTATACATTCACTTACACACTGAAAATATTGTATTTAATTGTAAATATTGGTATCTGGTGCACTGCAGAGTCTATTTCTTGTATAATACACATTCATTGTTCATTGGAGTCTGATATGTTAGAACTGTGTATGCCATCAAAAATGTACCAGCTAACTAATGGAGTATTACACCTACAGCATTCGGTTTAGTTCGTTCAAAATCACTGTCCGTTTGTCATGCAGGTCTGAAGGTTGAGCAAAAACCCCAACTCAAGATATGGCCTCAGTATGGTACCAAATATGGATGTGTTTCAGGTGTATAAGGTACTAAGTGCTATGGTGTTACCAAGTTAACAGGGATGTGTGTGCCCTAGACTATGCTAAATGCAGTGCCTATGACCCGTAGGCTGACCTGGGGCTGGCATTCGGCTTCAAAGGCACTGGAACATCATCATCTTGTAATCACTTCAGTAATGATCGTATTAACATTTGCAAGTCTGGCTACGCCCTTGAACCAAATCCTCTCTAGTGCTCTTTTATAAAAACATCAAAGAAGTGTAAGTGTGGAGAAAAAAAAAAAAGTGTGCGCATATGAAGATTTTACAGGGATACATAG
This sequence comes from Clarias fuscus, assembly GCA_030347435.1. NCBI lineage: Eukaryota > Metazoa > Chordata > Actinopteri > Siluriformes > Clariidae > Clarias > Clarias fuscus. Next base: position 14,206,872 of record CM059227.1, on the reverse strand, counting down.
ACAGTGTAGTTGGGAGGAAATTTTATGGCCTCATATGATGACATTCGGGTCTCAAGAGATTATAATCGAGTTTGTTTCTGTTTTATAATGTGAAACACGGTTGTTAATGTAAACTAAACATCAAATCACCCAATCTTCAACAAACTGCTATTTTGTTTGTGCTAAAACAAGGAAAGCGAAGCACAGACCTGATTTTCAGTACCGCTTTGTGGACGTGAATGAATTTGCCGTCAACACTGAATTTAAGATCTGAGGTTTCAGGGCTGTCAAACTCTTTCTTCAGAGACTCGGCCACGGTCAGGAAATCGTCGTGCTCTACAGGGAGATTAACACTTGTTATAACACACGTCAGCAAAATGTCACAGAGTCACGTTCTACATTTTTTAAAATCTCTGAACAGGAGAGAATCTAAACCTGAATAGAATCAAACTGGATTTAAGTTGTACATTGCAGAGCATAGCATGCTTTTATTTGACGAAGTAACCCTGACTGAACGCAGTAATGTTAGCTGTCGTTGTGACAGGAGTCACCAAAAAAAAAAAAAAAAAAGGAAAGGAAAAACTTTTTTTTTTTTCCAGTTTACCAGCACTAAACCTTAGAGAAGGGCTTCGGGCTCCTCCATGCAAACGTATACCTTACCATGGTGACAACAATTTGTGAGGAAAAGGAGTGGTATTTTTTTTTTTTTTTTTTACTTTTCAATATGTAGTGCTCTCCTTGTAGTAAAGAAAAAATAAAGCTGAAGTAAATAGAACGTCGTATCCTTAATGAAACTTACCCATGGACAGGAGCCGCCACATGACGGATGGTGTCGCGAAGCAGGCAAAGACGTCGTCCGTGCAGCTGAAGTGTGTGAGGTGGGGTAAGACAATGGACTGGCCTCTGCACTGGCCCCACATGTACACCCGGCCGCTCTGTGTCTTCGCTGCTGAGGTGTGTGTGGAGTGACATGCTGCTATCTCCACAATCCTGGGGGAGTTTGGAGATAATCAAAGGAAAGGGAGGGACAACGACAGAACAAAACTAAAAGGTAAAAAACAAAGTGTAAAAAAAACAAGCAGAGGAACATCAAACAAATCATACACAGCATTCCTTCACAAACGAACTGAACCAAAATTCTTTTCTTTCAGGAAATGCAGCCTTCCTACAATTATAAACTAATTACAAGAATAGGCCCTGAAGAGATGTTCTGGCATTCTGACCACAAACACGCACTCAATATTATTAACTCAATGGGACTGCAGTGCCACACCCAGCATTCAGTCACACACCAGTCTGACGTGAATTTCCTCTTATTTCCTTTTTTTAGGTCACAAACAGCCATGTAAGCATTTTACTGCACATCATACTGTATATGGTGTATATGTAATACACCATATTACATATACTATTTATTAATATCTACATTTTAATAAAAAAAAATTTTTTAATTAAATTACATTTTTTTTTAAATGATTACAATAAAGTACAAACTCTAACCTCTCTTTGTCAGCCATGACCTGAATGGGGCTGAGCTGATTGCTCTTGTTGCCTGTTCCAAGCTGGCCATAAGTATTGGCTCCCCAAGCATACAACAGTCCCTCATCTGTTAGTGCCAGTGAGTGAGCATAACCACAGACGACCTGAAACACACAGCACATGACTACATCTGAATATAATAAGCTAACTGAGACTGATCTGTGTAGCACCATACAGTACTGTTTCAGTATTTCAGTAGTCATTAGAATAAAACATGTATATTAGAATATTATTAGTATTAAAAGAAATGACCTGTAGAACGCAAACACCCTGTAGTGCTGCTAGACGGCATGGTGTCAGCTGATTTCCATTGTTCCCCAGTCCAAGCTGTCCGTTACCATTATAACCCCAACCGTACACCTAAAACATATACACGCACTTAAGGAGGCGAATGTACTGAGAATATACTGTGTATGCAAACAACACAATACAACATGATGTACATAGACATTAAATTCCACAGTAATAAAAGCAGTTGAAGCTATATATATATATTGTACCAGGTGTTCGAAAGCAGCATGAATTTGAAAATATGCTCTTTGGGCTATGAACACAAAATGTAGTTTTACCTCTCCGTTGTCCGTTACTGCCATGGAGGAGGTCTGACCACAGGCTATGCTGACCACTACTTTGTCGAGGAGGCAGCTGGAGACCCTGCGTGGTGTCGGCTGGTTGGCTGTAGATCCTGACCCCACTTGACCACAATTATTGTAGCCCCAAGCAAACACCTGAGCGACGACAAGCAAGTAAACCACTTGAGATGATAAGAAAACTGTTTAATGACATCACTATTTTGGGTTGCAAAGGAAATACTGACACTTTAGTTAGATTCCCTTTGTAAAAACATCAAAGAAGTCCAAGTACGGAGAAAGAAAATGTTACCATATGGGGGAACTTTCCCTTTCATTAATACGTTGATCCACCCATTTATGCATCTATCTACAGTACATACATCGGGTTTACTAGCACTAAAGTTCAGACTGCATGGCACGGAGAACAATGACCCTTCATGCTCAGAGTCATGCATCACATGTTCCCTCTTACAGTTAGCACAATGTCGCTACACAGCCAAATGGCCTGATAAGAACGTGAAGCTGAGTGTGTTACTCAATTCGGTCCTGTCTAATGCCTTTTAATGTGCAACCTACATATTACATATTACTTCTATCTGAAATATAGATATCTCTTATTTTACCACAGTACTGGAAGCGATCCAACTAAAAAAGACGAAGGGGTTTGCACAAGATGACAACTCTGAATCAAAATAGAAATGCTTGGCAGATAATGTACTGCAAAACATCCTTCAGCCTCAGAACATTAAAAGAGATCAAATAAACAGTATGGCTTATAATGCAGGCCTATGGAACAACCGGGAAATGGCAAGAATTAAAAACAATACTATTAATATAAAAGAATGCAGCTCAGACTTCATTTCCTGTGCTGCCCCTCTCGTCTCTCACCTCTCCATCGTGGGTCAGTGCGACTGAATGGTGAGATCCACAAGCCACCTCGATCACTCTTTTGTTCTGCAGATTAGTAGACACATGCACTGGAGACACTCCTTGATTGGTGGTCCCATTACCCAGCTGACTGTATCCATTATGTCCCCACCCGTATAGTTGGCCCTCTGCAAAGGCAAAACATACAATGATCTGAAGAGGGACAATAGATTATGACCACACAAGGCTCGCCCATGCCCGTGGGAACCAAAGACCGGGCTTATGTGAGCCGATGCCACAGAAAAGAACAGGCAGCAAAACACACACTCATTTTCGGATGAAAAAAAAATGTGCTGGTTTTAATGCTGAGGGCTTTAATATTATGGCTGAGTGAGTATTGTGTATTTAATATTATCTTTTGTATCTTGAACAAAATAATAGAAAATACCAAAGTAAATCAAAGAGTCATTATTACACACCCTTATACAGTATACACACTTTCCAGAACAATAACAGCATGTACATTATCCACGCGGGATAAATGCAGACATTTTTTTTTTTTTACAGGCACAAACCTTCATGTAGATTATTTGCTCTAGAAAGAGATGGTGGAAAAGGAACCACAAATGTTGAGCTATATCTGTGTTTGGTTACATATTGACACAAGTCTCTAACCATATAGGTATTTATTCAGAAGTCATTTAAGGATGTAAAAGTCACGGATTTATACAGTTCCTGTTTGTATTTAGTAAACACACAATAAATGTTTGAAGAAAAATATCAACCAGAATGTACCAATGTACTTCAGAAAAAAAAAGTAGTCTGTGTAGTGTCAAATTTTCCATTCTGAACCTCTCTCTCTCTTTTTTTTTTTTTTTTTTTTTAAATCAAGTACTTGTACTAGTGCTGTAAAGCCAAGATTACTGTACTTAGCTCAACAGCTTTGGCATATAACAAATGCCTCCATTTTTAATCTCCATCTCTTATTACAAAATAAGAATCATTCATGCAGGTGTACCCTGTGTCACTGTAACGAATCAGACCAAAAATGGATACTCCTCTCCACATGGCGTGTCTTACCTTCCGTAGCAAGCAGCACATGTGGCCCACTGCCATAGCTCAGACTGACCACCTTTTTCCCATTCAGACAGTCTAACTTTTTAGGGACGATGGTGCTCGTGCTGTCGCCTGTTCCCAAGCAGTTACTGCAGTTCAGTCCAAACACGTACACCTGTAGAACAAAGCACAAGCACATGTCGCATTTATTTACGTCCTGAGTCGCATTAATTTCTCTCCAAGACCTTGTATTGATAATGAATCAAGACTCGGACTGCTGCATAAAGATATTTTTCATCACATCCTAAAGATTTTCAAAGGGGGTTAAGGTCTGGACTCTGTGGTGGCGAATCCATGTGTGAAAATGATGTCTTCATGCTCCCTGAACCACTCTTTCACATTTTGCGCCCGATGAACCCCGTCATCTTCATCTTGGAATATGCTCGTGCCATCAGTAAAGCAAAAAAATATATAAATCCACTGATGGAAAAACCTGTACATTTCAGGTCATCAGCTGACCTCATTTTTTGTGCACATGGGTGCATCACTTTATTTGCCTCTCTTCCTACCGTGATGCCCCTTCACTCTGGAACAAGGTATATCTGGACTCATCAGATTACATGATCTTTTTTCCATTCTTTATGGCCCCTAGCAAATTGAAGATTCCCCCCCCCTCTATGCCTTATGACGTGATTGTTTTACAACTCTGTGCAACAGTTAGGGTTAAATAACTTGTTGCCAGCTGAACCATATTTATCACTGCAGTTATTATCCAATGGAAGACTCTTAACTATTTGCTTAGTTAAATCCAGATGGTCACTTTTTTTTTTTGCGGAGGGGGGGGGGGGGGGGGGGATGGGGGGGGGATTGGGTCGGGCAATGTAGTTAACATCTGAGACCTTAACTTCTGTTAAGCACTAGATCAATACAATGAACCCCATGTGCAGTTATGTGTGCCAGTACTAATTTGTTCCTATTTTTCAGTTCAATCTGGGTCCACTTTGGTCCCATTATTGTAAACCACATGGCCAGAAAGCCTCTTGTAAGACCTTTAACACATTTCTTTAAAGTCAGTGTGGCACCTGGTACTGGTTAGCAGGCTTGTCTAACTGGGTTATGATTCCCGACATCACACTCACCTCGTTATCATGAGTGATGTAGATTGCCTCATTGGCGGATGTTCCAAAAACACACGCTTGACGTATTGATGCGGCGTCCTGTGCGCTCATGAGGCTGAATAGGGGCCATTTGCTTACATCCACCATGGCAATGCTGTTGAAGCTCCAGGGGGAAGGGGGAGCAGATTTGGGTGGAGCAGGAGCCGACGCAACACAGCTACTGGAAGAGGCTCCGTGGCTACCGCCACTGCTCACACTAAACACACACATAGCACATGCATTACAGACAGAACTAAAGTTAGAGCCAGCAAACAAATATTTGTGTAGTAACATCCTACGTCATTAACTTTCTTTTGCGGTAATGGCTGCTGAACACTGATGGTTTTTTGCTGGAAGATCAAACACGGAAAGACGCTTTTCACAGAATCTAAGTGTACAAACTGCCGTTATGGCTAAGAGATCACAAGCTCAAATAATTATGATAAAAAGGGCATCTGTGACCAGCAGTCCATGAAAGCAAAGAAGGCAGACAGCAGGTCATCAACAAGACACAATGTTGGCCTCACTGGTTGACAAATTTCAGGTTACAGAGCAATAAAGGAAACATTTTCACCACTACCTGTTGACCTAAACTGATTATTTACAAGACATAATTCCCACTATGGTCTCACACCTCCAAGGTCATGGGTTCAATTCCCGCTTCAGGTCTGTGTGCGAGGAGTTTGCATGTTCTTCCTGTGCGTGGTGGGTCTCCACTGGGTACTCTGGTTTCCTCCCACAGTCTAAAACTGCCCTTTAATATGCGTGTGTGTGTCCTGCAATGGGAGGCTCCACACACATGTTCACTTATCACCACACTGACTCCAAAATCGATTTTTTAAAAACCTTTTTGACATTTACAATAGAGATGAGTTGGTCGATAGGCCAGGGACCTTGCAAGTTTTCATTACACACGCTTACGCCAGTCTCAAAACACCGCGAGCGCCAACAAGTCGAAAATCGCATACGTTAGAACCCACACATGCTCATGTGCTCGCGGCCTCTTAAAGTGCACTCACTGTCAAGTTGAGTTGAGATTCTGGAGGCATCTGAGAAGGTAAAATGTCATTGTTTCTTTATAATATTACAGGTGGTGCACTCTAAGCTAGTCACACATTTTCATCCATCGTAGGAGTGAATTACTTGCTAAGTTTATTTAGAAATAATAATTATGGAGGAAGACAGAGATACTCTGTTACTGTGAAACTGCTGCTCAATTTAATGTTAAACCATGGTATTTGAAGTTAATTTGTATTATTTAAATGATGCACTTGATTTTTAAGTGACAAAACTACAGAGCTAAAGAATGTACTAGTAAATCATTAAACTTCTTTAAAGTTTTATGAGCAACTGTATGAGCTCTGATAGATCAAATCTATCATACAAAAAAATAAAATCGTGATACTTAAAGAATCGAAGGTATTGTGATAATATGGTATCAGGTGATTCCCATCCCCACCTCATCATACAGGTCCTTCTCAAAAAATTAGCATATTCTGATAAAGTTCATTATTTTCTGTACTGTATTGATAAACCTTAGACTTTCATATATTTTAGATTCACTACACACAACTGAAGTAGTTCAAGGCTTTTATTGTTTTAATATTAATGATTTTGGCATTCAGCTCATGAAAACCCAAAATTCCTATCTCAAAAATTAGCATATTTCATCCGACCAATAAAAGAAAAGTGTTTTTAATACAAAAAAAGTCAACCTTTAAATAATTATGTTCAGTTATGCACTCAATACTTGGTCGGGAATCCTTTTGCAGAAATGACTGCTTCAATGCGGCATGGCATGGAGGCAATCAGCCTGTGGCACTGCTGAGGTGTTATGGAGGCCCAGGATGCTTTGATAGCGGCCTTAAGCTCATCCAGAGTGTTGGGTCTTGCATCTCTCAACTTTCTCTTCACAATATCCCACAGATTCTCTATGGGGTTCAGGTCAGGAGAGTTGGCAGGCCAATTGACCACAGTAATACCATGGTCAGTAAACCATTTACCAGTGGTTTTGGCACTGTGAGCAGGTGTCAGGTCGTGCTGAAAAATTAAATCTTCATCTCCATAAAGCTTTTCAGCAGATGGAAGCATGAAGTGCTCCAAAATCTCCTGATAGCTAGCTGCATTGACCCTGCCCTTGATAAAACACAGTGGACCAACACCAGCAGCTGACATGGCACCCCAGACCATCACTGACTGTGGGTACTTGACACTGGACTTCAGGCATTTTGGCATTTCCCTCTCCCCAGTCTTCCTCCAGATTCTGGCACCTTGATTTCAGAATGACGTGCAAAATTTGCTTTCATCCGAAAAAAGCACTTTGGACCACTGAGCAACAGTCCAGTGCTGCTTCTCTGTAGCCCAGGTCAGGCGCTTCTGCCGCTGTTTCTGGTTCAAAAGTGGCTTGACCTGGGGAATGCAGCACCTGTAGCCCTTTTCCTGCACACGCCTGCTCACAGTGCCAAAACCACTGGTAAATGGTTTACTGACCATGGTATTACTGTGCTCAATTGGCCTGCCAACTCTCCTGACCTGAACCCCATAGAGAATCTGTGGGATATTGTGAAGAGAAAGTTGAGAGACGCAAGACCCAACACTCTGGATGAGCTTAAGGCTGCTATCGAAGCATCCTGGGCCTCCATAACACCTCAGCAGTGCCACAGGCTGATTGCCTCCATGCCACGCCGCATTGAAGCAGTCATTTCTGCAAAAGGATTCCCGACCAAGTATTGAGTGCATTGAACATAATTATTTGAAGGTTGACTTTCTTTGTATTAAAAACACCTTTCTTTTATAGGTCGGATGAAATATGCTACTTTTTTGATCATCAATATTAAAACAATAAAAGGCTTGAACTACTTCAGTTGTGTGTAATAAATCTAAAATATATGAAAGTCTAATGTTTATCAGTACATTACAGAAAATAATTAACTTTATCAGAATATGCTCATTTTTTGAGAAGGACCTGTAGTAACTTAGCTCTTTCACGACAAAACAAACACATTGTTCAATATCCATTTCAATTTATGCAAAACTAATAAATTTAAAAAAGGCTGGTGCCAAGCTGCAGTATTAGCTACAGGCTTTGATGTAAACAATGTCCTGTGTGGGGAAACAAAGAAAAATGTGTTGCAAATGTTGGCTTTCTGACTTATTAAGATTATTGAGAAACAGAATCCCAAACACCTCGCACATGAGCACGGAGTGCATTAAATACCACCATTAACATTACATATGCGGTGAACTCGAGCAGGGGGCTTCGGAATATTCAGGTTTTAACCATAAAACAACTTTAATGCTATCTCCCCTAAGCAAAATATAATTAACATCGGTAAAATAATGATTTATGTGAGAATTTCGGGAAGCTGTTATAGCTAGCGTTAATCAACAGCTAATACAAGCTACTAGCTAACATCCTAACAGAAATAGCGCGCGCAGAAGCAGCCCGTGCAAAATCAACCGTCAACTCAGATACTACACTAACTATAGCTGGGTTACTAACTAACCCGAGTATTAACTAGGGTAACTAAGTTAACTTTTATGGTACTGACCTACAGCATCGCTCCATCAGCACACTGGAGAGAACTGAGAGAAAGAGAAAGAAAAAGAAAAACACAGAATCAAAACAACCTACCTAACAACCAAACCGGTTCGTTTCAAACACTATTACCAGCTCGAGCTTCTACAGCTTTCAGTATTATAATGTTATCAGCATTGTGTGTGTATCAGCCACACACTCCACGTACGTCACCCAGTAAATACACCGCCTCCCACTCACTTTTACAAAATAAAAGACCCTGAATAATAAAGTGCTTTTATTATATAAAATATGATAATGGCAGGAAACAAGCAGGAAATATTTTTTTTTTATTACATCCAAGCTGAGTAATAGCATTCATGACCTCTTGTAAATGTGCATCAAATGTTATCCAAGTGAATTTATTGTTAATGTGTAAAGTCCTAAAATCATACAGCACAATTATCACTTATTAAATTTAGGGCCTAAGCACTATGACATCAGTCCTATGACATCATAGTGTGTGATGGGCCCTATTGTTTTTCTAAGGATTATTATTATTAGGGGCCATGCACTATGACATCATTCCCTTTGTTGTCATAGTGTGTGAAAGGGCCCTATTGTTTTTCTAAGGATTATTATTATTAGGGGGTAAAAGGATTTTTGTTATTCTTATCTTTTTCCACCATTTGGGGATTTTTGGGGTCTTAACATGCTAGGGCTCTTTTGTTTTCCTAAGGATTTCCCCCCCCCCAACATTTGTGGCTTTTTGGGCTTTTTAACCTTAACATGCTCAAAAACTCATGAAAATTGGCAGACAGGTTGGAATCTGATGCCCTTAGAATGGCTGAGAGCTTGAGAATCCCCACACAAAATTTTGCTGCATAGCTCATACACACTTGCACGTATGCACCGAAAACCATTATAATATTTAGTGCTCATTGAGCCAAACAAATTTCACATTGCATTTCATGGGCTTAACTCAACAGGAAGTCAGTTATTTTGGGTCGCTTGATACACTCTTCCTAGGGAATTTATACGATCGTCACCAAGCCGGGCCTATGTGATCTAAAGAGACTGAGGATGCAGAATTGTAGAGGGACATTTGATATTTTTGATATTCTGTGTGGCGTTATATTGAGTGATATTATATTGGTGACATTATATTGTGATGGATTTTTTCCAGGATCTGGGGCACACTGTGCCATCATTGCTTATCAAAAATATTTTTAAAAATCCCTCTACAATTCTGCATCCTCAATGTCTTTTGATCACATAGGCCCGGTTTGGTGGCGATCGTATAAATTTCTTAGGAAGAATGTTTAAAAAGCCCAATATTTTTTATTCAACACTTATTTTCCTATCTGCCTGATAGGCTGTTTAATTTGAAAGTCATAAATCATGGGGGAAACCCTGCAAATATTGCAAAGAAACATAATCAAAATCAAGTTCAAATATATATACACACGTGGACAAAATTGTTGGTATTTGATATTTGATTTCATATGTCAATGAAAGAAAAACTCACAATGGTCACAGAAATAACTTTAATCTGACAAAAGTAATAATTTAAAAAAATTCTATGAATGTTAACCAATGAAAGTCAGACATTGCTTTTCAACCATGCTTCAACAGAATTATTTTAAAAAAATAAACTCATGGAACAGGCCTGGACAAAAATGATGGTACCTCTAACTTAATAGTTTGTTGCACAACCTTTTGAGGCAATCACTGCAATCAAACGATTCCTGTAACTGTCAATGAGACTTCTGCACCTCTCTGCAGGTATTTTGGCCCACTCCTCATGAGCAAGCTGCTCCAGTTGTTTCCGGTTTGAAGGGTGCCTTTTCCAGACAGCATGTTTCAGATCCTTCCAAAGATGCTCAATAGGATTGAGGTCAGGGCTCATAGAAGGCCACTTTAGAATAGTCCAATGTTTTCCTCTTAGCCAATCTTGGGTGTTTTTAGCTGTGTGTTTTGGGTCATTGTCCTGTTGCAAGACCCATGACCTGCGACTGAGACCCAGCTTTCTGACACTGGCCAGCACATTTCTCTCTAGAATCCCTTGATAGTCTTGAGATTTCATTGTACCCTGCACAGATTCAAGACACCCTGTGCCAGATGCAGCAAAGCAGCCCCAGAACATAACAGAGACTCCTCCATGTTTCACAGTAGGGACAGTGTTCTTTTCTTGATATGCTTCTGTGAACATAGAGCTGATGTGCCTTGGCAAAAAGTTCAATTTTTGTCTCATCTGTCCATAGGACATTCTCCCAGAAGCTTTGTGGCTTGTCAACATGTAGTTTGGCATATTCCAGTCTGGCTTTTTTATGATTTGTTTTCAACAATGGTGTCCTCCTTGGTCGTCTCCCATGTAGTCCACTTTGGCTCAAACAACGACGGATGGTGCGATCCGGCACTGATGTTCCTTGAGCATGGAGTTCACCTTGGATCTCTTTAGAAGACTTTCTGGGCTTTTTTGTTACCATTCGGATTATCCGTCTCTTTGATTTGTCATCAATTTTCCTCCTGCGGCCACGTCCAGGGAGGTTGGCTACAGGCCCATGGATCTTAAATTTCTGAATAATATGTGCAACTGTAGTCACAGGAACATCTAGCTGCTTGGAAATGGTCTTATAGCCTTTACCTTTAACATGCTTGTCTATAATTTTCTTTTGAATCTCCTGAGACAACTCTTTCCTTCGCTTCCTCTGGTCCATGTTGAGTGTGGTACATACCGTGTCACCAAACAACACAGTGACTACCTGGAGCCCTATATATAGGCCCACTGACTGATTACAAGATTGTAGACACCTATGATGCTAATTAGTGGACACACCTTGAATTAACATGTCCCTTTGGTCACATTATTTTAAGTATTTTCTAGGGGTACCATCATTTTTGTCCAGGCCTGTTCCATGAGTTTATTTTTTTAAATAATTCTGTTGAAGCATGGTTGAAAAGCAATGTCTGACTTTCATTGGTTAACATTCATAGAATTTTTTAAAATTATTACTTTTGTCAGATTAAAGTTATATGTGACCATATAAATGGTCACATAAATAACTTTCATTGACCGAAGGGTACCAACAATTTTGTCCACGTGTGTATATATTTTTTTACAGTACTGTACTATATCCTTATTACATACTACACCTGTACATATGGACCTATACCCTCATTGTTATTGAAATACCACTTATACACTTCTGGTTAGTTGCTCACTGCATTTCATTGGCTTTGTACATGTACTTTGCCAATGACAATAAAGTTGAATATAAAATCTAAAAACATACTTATTTGGTCAAGCCTTTGGTGAATAAATTAGCTCTTAGGTAAAGGTATAAATCCGTGGGACTCATAGACATATAGTTTTATGGTGAATTGGTACGTTTGGATGCTGTCTTCCCCACTCTCATTGATCACTCAGGTTTGTTGGCTAACTTTCTACTAGTTCTAAAACTATTGAGCAACTGCAATCACAAGACATCACAGGAAAACTGCACACATCAGCCCATTCCTTCTGTGATGTAATGGCAGTCGCTCGAAAGTTTTAGAAATAGTACCCGAGCCTCTAACTGTGAAAGAAAACTTCATATTGACTCAAATACCTTATATGTTATATTGAACTTTCACCCTTTACACACTGTTTTATACTTTTTCAGGTCTGGCTGTACAGTACATGACCATAGCTGTTCCCGTTTTTATGGAAAGATGTATGGATTCAAGTAATGATTGAAATATCAACGTATTCAATACAGTTTACACAGCTTGTATGATCATTTTCCAAAATCAGTGAATGGTTGGAGTCCCAATGTGCATGTTGGCAAGATTACCTCTGAATTATTATAATGTGATTTTGCAATATAAATTACTAAAATTTAGAAACATGACATTAAATTCAAAACAAAATGAGCAAATTAACAATTTAAAACATATTGTTTTGCTTGCTACAACTACTTTCCTTAATTTTCTTTAGGATTATTGGTTATTCAACATTCTTTATAAAAACCAGAGGTTTAATTACATAATAATAAAATCATTCAAAAAGAATTCAACACAATTTTTCATATCATTTAACACATTAATGCATGCGTCCTGTAACCATACATGTGCATTGAACAAAACAAAGGTTACACCCTCATCAAGAAGAATGTTGGCTAACTTGTTTAAGTCATGTGATAGTGGTGTTTAGCAAAAACTGCCATATATAAGGAAATCTGCTGTGGCTACTCAGTGTAGCTTCTCCGTCACAATCTTTTTGTCTGAACAGATCATAGGACCTACATCAGACCTTTGGAGCCCGTTCCTGCTGACTCAAATTTCTCCTGGGGGCAGAAGGTGGATGTTCTTCAGAAACTAAAACACATCAGTGACGCCATATCGAGAAAGACGAAGTCTGCAATGGGGTCCAGTCTTCAGAAACAGAAAAAGTTCAAAAAGGTGCCCCATGTTGTCTTATTGGGCCTGGACTCGGCTGGGAAATCCACTCTCCTCTACAGACTCCACCGAGGCGCCATCATGGAAACTACGCCTACCATAGGCTTCAACGTGGTTACCCTCCAGCTGGACAAGAAGTCAGTGCTTACCATTTGGGACGTAGGTGGTCAGGGGAATCTGAGGCCCAACTGGAGGTACTATCTGGAGGGATGCAAAGCGCTTGTGTTCGTGGTGGATGCCAGTGACCGGACTCGCATAGACGAAGCAAAGATGGCTCTGAAGAACATTTTAAGCGATCACAACCTGGAAGCTGTTCCACTGATGGTCTTGGCAAATAAAACCGACATACCAAATTCGATGGATTTAAATGAGGTGTGTCGAGAGCTAGATTTAGTCAGCTACATCGACAGGGTTTGGGAGATCCAGCCATGCAGTGCTCTAGAAGGAATCGGACTAACGCAGGCTTTCCGATCAGTGTCCAAAATGATTCAATAGCAGTGTGGAAATATGGAGTCAAGGAAAATAACAAGGATTGTAGGTAAAGTCTGAAAGCTAGTAGGAAGGAAATGAGAACGGAGTAATATAGCTGATCGATGGCCGAACGAGCGCCGAATCATAAACGGGGTCTCGATAAAAGGAGACACAACAAGAAACATTTAAAGACATTTTTTTTTTGACCAATTGAGACATGATACAGGAAACATGTATTACAAGGGTGTCAGATTTATTTCTATGAATAGCTTATGATATAGTCAAATGCACAAATGAATGCACTGTACTAATTGCTATGTGATTGAACTATATTATTTTTGACTCTAGCAATACAAAAATTGTGTATTATGATATTTCAAAATAATTCTATTCATCCTGTCGTCCTGTTTCTGTCTTGGGTGCATTCTCGAGGTAGACTTAACATCATGAGTGTGTTCCAAATTCACCACACTGTTTTGTTCATCAAAACAAGGAATTAAAACGTAATTCAGTTCATAGCTGTTGAGCAACAAATCTGTGCCACTCTATGTTAGGACTGTGTAATTACGACAAAAATCACTGTGTCTGGCAAATCTAAGAGATCAAACTCTAAACAATATGACGACTCATGGATCTCATTTAGTCCTTCTCTGTTTCTTCCTAAACAACCCCAGCAAACCTGCATACAGTATCTACTTTTTCTTCTTCTTCTTCATATATTGATGGGAGTTCTGTAGATGCTTCCATGACTGGCAAAGCAACAGTCCTGGCACTACAACCCACACACTATTGAAGAAGACCAGGTAGACCCACAGATAGAGCCAGTTCTTGATATTCAGGTTAGGACTTCCTATCAGCCAGTCTGGGAAAAAGGTCATCCAGCCTCCATACAGCTCACACACACACAGGCTGATTTGAACAAAGTGCCTTAAATGTAGAGCAGAGGATGTTAGTGTTAAGGTTTTACACGGGTACATGTTCACACATTTAAAAGCAGTGCACAGTTAAAGGAATGCATAGCAGTGCATAGGAAAGAAATATAGTGAACGTACCACTATTGTAGAAATTATGTTTATAAAGATTTTAAAAAATGTACACAGATGATACAGAAGTAAGGGACAGCAATACTATTAAAGAGTATACAAAAAGTGTTCAAGTCAAAGCAGGACTTATGATGTGAAATAAAGAATCACATCCTTGACCTTGCTCCTAGCCATTTTCACACGCTTAGGTCATCAAAGGAATTCCTGGGAGGCCAGTGTTTTAGACATGAAGCAGGAAGTTTATACTGAGAATACTTTCTACCTTGATGGTATCCAAGCACTACTGAGACACTGGGATAAGTGTATTAGTGTAGCTAAATAGTTTTTACTTTCATAACTGTGTTCAGTTATTCTGTACAACCAAACGTCCCAGTTTGACTTGAACACCCCTCATATGAAATTCATACTTTGCATACCGTGAAACATTGGGTTTTGCACTTTTAATGTAAATAAATATCCTTCAGACCTAACAGACTAAATGTGTTCACCTGTAATGCTTGTCTTTAATAATGGCGTAGACCAAAAGCAGCGCTAGGGACCCGTCCAGCACGACAGTCAGCAGCTCCAAAGATACGATGGTTGGGTCTGAATGGAGCCAGCGCTGATCTGCCTTCCCGTATTCCTTCCCTACAAGACATTACATAAAGCAAACGCTTTCATTCCGTCTTTTATTCTGTAACAACCCCAACCAGAAAATTATGATTGTAATCAAAATAACTATCAATTGTAGATCATTAGATATAAAAACGGATACACAGGACATCACTCAAAGTGAACTTAGAATAACAGAAATACAGAAGCACACTCAAAACATAAAGCTATTTTTTAGATTTTAACAGCATGTCTTTGTTAATTAATTAATATTGGGACATTAACATTTTAACATTAACATTTAGGCATCTGGCAGACGCTGTTACAAATGTGTACAAAGTTTCCGTCACTGGATACATCCTTACACTGGTTACTAAGTTACTAACATAATACCATCAGTCAAACACTGCTGGAAAGGTTTTTTTTTTTTTTAACATGGTGTGGAGAAGTACTGAATGTATGAAGCATAAACATTAACCTTGCTAATGAACTATAGGAGAGTTAACCCAACATGCATTTTTAATATTACAGATTAAGTTAAAATCTTATTTTAAATCTTACTTCATGAGGTTTTTAAATTTTCCTCCTCCCTAAATATATACACACTGCTTCCATCTGTACTGATCTACCATAGGATAGGTGAGACCTGGGGATTTGTGTACATTTATCCTGCATATTCACATGCTGTTATTAGTCCAATAATAATAAAAGAATAAAAGTGAAAAACACTCTTGAACTCTTACTTGACAATTCCCACTTCACAAATATAATATCTCTCATTCTTCTTCCATACCTGGTCATAAGACCCTGGGCTATTTTTGATAGAAGGGGTAAACAGTCAGTTTAACGCTTTTTTAAATATTATACCAAAATATCACTTTAGCAATACTAAATTATTACAATTATTAAGAGAGATTTTAATTCATTAAAAAAAAAAAAAGCTTTTTCAAGTTTACTGTTGGACAATCAATTAACTTTTTAATAGACATAATATTTAGATGAAAAGATAAATATCTAAATATTAGTCTTTATTATTATTAATTCCTTAATTTATTTTCTTTACCACTTATCCTGTACAGGGTAACAGGGAGGCCTGTAGGCTATCCCAGGCTACCCTTGGGCCCAAAGTGGGGTACATACTGGACAGGGTGCAAATCCCTCACAGTGCACACACACACACATGCAAGAGAACATGCAAACTCCATGCAGGCAGACCCGAGACACGAATCAAACCCTCGACCTTGGAGGTGTAAGGCCACTCTGATACCCGCCTTATTATACTTTTTTATGATATAATATTATATAAATATTAAAGACAATCTTGCAAAAGAAATGTGGATATGCATATAGGAATTGTATGTATGAAAGGGGTTAACGTTTATCATGTCTCCTATTATTACATATGCACTATATCTGCAATGACATTGTATTCAAATACATGAGTCGGCCCCCATTTTGCATCGAAAATAGCTTCCGTTCTTCTTAGAAGACCATCCACAAGATTGTGGAGTGTTTCTTTTATTCATTTATGAGGTCAGACACTGATGGCGGATGAGAAGGCCTGGGTCGCAATCTCTGTTTCATTTCATCCTGAAGATGCTCGATGGGGTTGAGGTCAGGGCTCTGTGTTAGGGCCGGTCAAGTTTTTCTACACCGAACTCATCAAACCATCAGGTCTTTATAGTCCTTGCACAGTCATGTTGGAATAGAAAAGGGACTTCCCCAAACTGTTGCTACAAAGTTGGAAGCACAGCATTGTCCAAAATGTCTTCTTGTTATACTGAAGCATTAGGACTGTCCTTTCACGGGGGATAAGGGGCGGGATTGATTGAAACAGCTGAATTCAATAATTAACAGGTTTGGCCAAATACTTTTGTCAATAAATTGTATCTGTATGCAGAATAAACCCACAGTCTCTTGAGATTTCATGTTTGTTTGTTTTTTTAGTAATAAGGAAACACCTGAATTCAATAATTAACAGATTTGGCTAAATACATATACAGTATATAAGTCCATATTGTGTACTGTACTGTATGTACAAACTGTGCCCTATCGCGTCTCTACCTTTATTGAACGCCAGATGTCGCTCAAAGCACTTTTCACATTTTACCACGTGGCCTGCTACTACTGCATTGCTGAATCCACAAACGTTCATTTAAATACAAGACATGCAACAACAACAACAACAACAACAAAAAAAAACCCGGAATATGCAAACACTGAATTCATATAATATATGTTATACTTACACAATTCTGCAAATATGCCATCTGATGTTGCAACAGTTCCAACCAGCGACATGTAAACAAACGGACCCTCCTGCAAAAACGACCCGGGAAAGAAAAACCCTGAGCGTGATCTAATGTGGTTCTGGTTCTGGTTCCAAACGCTCCGTGCATCATCTACTTACCAGAGTGACGTGGACAATGGCATCGTAGAACAACCAGACGAGCACCCACCTATCAGCTGCTGAACATGTTTTGCCCCAGATTTGCGCCAAAATCAAACCGACGGCAAACTGTGCGGCGCAGCCGAGAAGAGAGACCAGCGCCACCGGGGTAAAAAGTGCCGCGTCCTCCTCCATCGTGGGAGCAAACTGCAGTTCCTCGGGAAGATGGAACTGTATGAGGAACCAATGTATGAACTTTAATCTACTTTCTTGATTGGTGCAACCATCTTGGCATTTTTTTAGCTCCTCCCCCTTACCCTCACCCTCAGAGGGTTAGAGTCCAACATCCTGCACCGAAAGAGAGACTTCACCTGACAGGATGATTTATTACAGTCAACATACACTGATCAGCGATAACATTATTACCACCTCCCTAATTTTGAGTAGTGATGGACTGTGTTCTGACACCTTTCGCATTCCAACCTTTTCCTCAATTCATTCTACACTAGCACTTCTTTTGGACCGGACCAGCCTTCTTAAGCGCATCAGTGACCCTTGGATGCCCATGACCCTGTCGCCAGTCCAATGGTTTTCCTTCCTTGGATCACTTCCACTGGTCCTGACCACTACAGACCAGGAACTTCCTAGAAGAGCTGCAGTTTTGGACCTGCTCTGACCCTGTCCTATCACAATTTGGCCCTTGTCAAAGTCACTCAGATCCTTACACTTGCCCATTTTTTCTGCATCCAACATGTCAACTTCAGAAAGGTTCACTTGCTGTCTAATATTTACCACTCACTTCCAGTCGCCATTGTACTGAGATATTGAAAATGTAGGGGTTGTGATGAGGGTCACATTGAGATGGTTAGGAAACTGGGTCAGAGCAACTTCAAAACCGCAGCTCTTGTGGGACGTGTCCTAGTCTACAGTGGTCAGGACATAGCAAATGGAATCCAAGGGAGGTAAACTGGAGAACCCTGGTGGCAGGGTCAAGGGTGGGCAAGGCTTACTGATGCAGATGGGGAGTGAAGGTTGGCCCATGTATACTGATCCATTAGAAGAGCTACTGTAGCTCAAATTGAGGAAAAGGTTAATGCTGGTTTCAGCAGAAAGGTATCAGCGCACAGGTCATTACTGTTCTGGTGGCAAAGGGGCGACCTACTCAATATTAGGATGGTGCCCTGTGATGGAACGTCATCATCTGGCTTCTGGATCTCAATTAACTTTGGCACTGAACACTTACTAGAGAGACCTGTGAACAGGTAATTCTTGAATAGCCTTTGTTCTACTAGGGTGGGTGTTGTGAGCATGACTGTTTCCTCTACCTTTCATATTGTTAATTTTCTTATAACATTTGTATTACTTCTCTATGTTCGTTTAGCGCTTCCATCTTCACATGATACAACCACAGAAATCCAAATGAAAATAATTTGGGGCTCATGACATGGGAGGTATCAATACACTGACTGACCACTGAGTCACCATTAAAATACCACATTCTTAGGTCCAAAAGTTGCAAGAATGTACAATCATAAGGCTGCTAGGAATATTTTCCTGCCCCAACATAACATGTTCATGGGCATATTTTTTGAGATGCAAAAATAGGTCAGGACCTTGGACAGCAGCCATGTTACCTCATAAAATCCAGTTCCCATTTAGACAATATTTTTTACAATATGAAATATTAATAGTATGACAATTACTTGTATTAAAATTAGACAATAATAAACAATATTTGCTATGAATCGTTGAAGTTTCAACTTTCAAAAGCATTGCTTGCCGTGGGGCAGACACCCCAGCCGCATGTTGTCTTGAACCTTCAGGGTCTGTCCTTGGTGGGTTTCCTCTCACAGTCCAAAAACATGCAGATCAGGCTGATTGACGTTCCCAAATTGCCCATAGTGTGTGTGTGTGTGTGTGTGTGTGCGCGCACGCTCTGCGATGGATCGGCACCCATTCCAAGGAGTACCCTGCCTCATTGCCCTGATTCTCCTCGGAAAGACGCCAGGCCTCTGTGACCCAGTACACAGGATAAAGTGGTATAGACAATGAGTGACTTCTGAGTGAGCAATCTGATTGTACGAGAGGGTTTCTATGAGTGGTGGTAATAAACTGTAATATACCAACACTCAGATGTTTAACTATCACTGTCACAGTTGTTCTAATGACCATTAATCACACTGTCAGTTAGTGTCCAGCATGGGTGAAAGTAGGGCCATAGTACTCAGGAGAGCACAACTACCCAACAGAAGCCACATTCAAAACTAGTTACAGTATAACTTTCAAGCAAGAAAACACGTCCGATAGTGTTGTCATCTTAAACAACACTTTGTCTCTTTGTAATTGCTTATAAGTCGTTTCGAATTGCCTCACCGAGTTCGATTTATGACTAAAATGAGCTACAAAGATGAATAGCCTCTAACAAAGCCGAATCACTCGAGGTCATGCTGTTATACTGCATATCAGCACGGCTTGTGATGCACTCTGGCTGTGCTGTCCGGTCTACGCCCATATCACAGCATGACCTCTAGTGTGATTTTGTTTAAATATGTAAAAGGCATGAAATGCTCCGACTTAAAATTGTTAATTCAACTTGAACATCGTAGTGATAACTGTAATATTAATTCCAACAACAAAACCAGTGGAAACAAATTTCACTCACCAGTGATACCGTCCTGGCATTAACATCTCCTCACTATTGGTATGGATACTTACAATTGACAAGTGGGCTTACAGAAAACATACAAGTTTTACACTATAGTGCTGTCAATCTATAAGCATGAGTAAACTTAAGCAAGTCACTTTTGATCATCCTGGTAGTGATCAGTAGCAAACATCATGAAAACTTGCAAACTTGGCTTAAAATTCCATCATTGCCTACAACCAATACTGCAACTACAGCAAGCCGATGTAATACAAGTTTATATCAGTAACCTACTGTTGTAGAAGCCACACCATGTATGGTTGTAGATGATTGTTACACCATGCAGTTAAAAGATCAACATGCACTCACAGGAAAGAGGAAAAAGTGAAAAAAAAAAAAGAAGCAGAGAAGCAGTATAACCACTGAAATATCAACCAGGAGAAAGAGACAGAGAGATAGAGATAGCAATAAAGAACAGATGGCTAACAGCAAGTTTATTTTGGTTAGAATAATCGATACATAAAGCACGTCCTGAGGGAGTGAGGAGTGAAATATGTCGTGTTGCCGTGGAGAGCTGTAAAAGTGGACGTGGAGTGAAGTGGAGAGCAGTGGAATTGTGGGTAGTGCATAAGGGGGGGCAGTGTGAATGAAGGAGAAGGAAAGGGAACAATTACAAGTCAGCCAGGAGAATCAGCATAGAATTTAAATAGAATTACTGTATAGTCCAGAGCACAGCAAAGAGCCTCACTGTAAGTGTAACTGGCTCAAAGAAAAGGGAAGAAGAAAAAAAAAAACACTCCAGAGAAAAGGAGACGTGACACCCGACAGACCCCATTTTTAAAACACTTCCACTGCTTAGCACTATTAAGATTTGCTCTGCTTTTAATTCATTTAGTCAAAATGAAAAAAAAAAGGCACAATGAATTTCAACTCGTTCATCTTTAATATGCACAGGAGCTGAAGAAAATACAGGTGAGCCACCTTAAAGAGTGTTTCAATGATAAAATTTATAAAAAGATACAAACAATCGAGGCCAAAATGCGATCTGACGCAGTAAATTTTTTTTTTGTTGCATTTTTTATCCTCCCATCTTCTCTTAAGCAAGTAAAAATCTTGCAACCAACAATAAGCTTGTATCTGTTTCGGATACAAGACAAAAAATTTTATTCTTTAAAGTGGCTCTTTTTTTTTTCTTTTTTAAATAAGTGTCTACATAAGTTTATGAATTTCACACCTATGCAGGCCTTTGTTCATCAATAATAAATGGATAATTCCCCCCAAAAACATGACCAAAAAAAACAAAAAAACAAAACAAAAACAAAAAAAAACACCAGGGCTGCCATTTGTCCTCAAATCCTCTTCATCAGTAGTCTGCAGCCAAACCACAACTACATTAGTCCGAATGTAAATGTTTGTTTTTTACCATACATCCTTTTACATTTAAATGCTGAGAGACAAAAACGTACAACTGTCCAGTCACGACAAATAAAAACGCCCGTTTCAATACACTTATTCGCCCTCACAATGAAAAAAGTTAATCTCAAAACAAAGAAGACCCCATTTAAACAGCGTTATTATTGTTCTCAAATGTCCTGTCAAACATCTAAACTGTGGCAGCTTTTCCGGTTTATACTTTACACAAGAAAGATACTTTTATTAGTTTATACAGTTACGTTTCGTAGCAAATAAATCTAACGAACAGAAACAGCAAGAAACTGCCATGGAGCTCCATTTTCCATTGCTTGTGTATACATTAAGCGAATGTCGCTTTCCAAGAACGGTTAGGCAAAATAATAATAATAATAATAACGACAAAAGTGTGCATATAAGACTGAATCAAAGCTGCAAATGTGGAAGCATGTGCACCACAGAAAAAATAATCACAGTTCAATCACTTCTGCAAAGTTTTTCCTCTGCTGATGATTTAAGCCTACTTTTAATTTTTTTTTATTGAAACAGAGAAAATCTATTTTCTTCACGTGATGGAGGGGGGAGATCAAATTGAGCATCCTTTTTTTTTGCATTTGTCCTTGTACGAACTTCTGTTTTGAAATGATAAAATGAAGAATTACTCCCAAATCAAGTGTGTGAGATACTGAACGATCCAGACAGTAGTGTGTGTGTAGAGGTCCACAAACACTTCAAACGGCGATGGCGGCATCCCTCAAAAAGTCTTGTTGAATTTATGCCTTGCTGTATTTAATGATGACTCCGCCATTTCCTTCCTTTACATGGCATTGAGTACCATGCCAAGATAAAAAAAAAAAAAAAAAAAAAAAAAATTGTACGACTCCGCATGGTTAAACTAGAATATGTACATTTGTGTGATTTCTTAATTTTGTGTTATTTCCCCACTTTCCATAAACATGTCACAGTTCCATGATGACTTCATAAAAATAATTAAAAAAGAAGTAGTATCAGTGCTAGCGTACATGCTATTTGCACACAATAAAAAAAAAAAAATAGGAAAAAGAGAATGAAAAGACAAAGACCCCCGCTTGCTGGATGAACTGCTCCACAGACAAGTCCACAGACACCTCTGAGAAGGGGAAGCATATTCCACATGGCTTAGCAGAGCAGAGGCTGGATGTCTTAATATATAGGGTGTCTGTCCTAGCTCTCTAGAATTAACATCGACGTTGGGCTGCGACATCCTGGTGAGAGAAAGTTGCTGGAAGGAGAGAAATAATAAACGACGACAACAACGAAAAAAAACACTGGTTTGTCCCCTCCCTCCCCTTTCAAATCGGCTGATACGATGGCTGGTAGAAGAACTTTCTAGAAATGTCGATGCACATATGACTCGAGTCTGTGTGTTTGTGTATGTGCGAGTGAGCAAAACAGCAGAATTTTTTTTTTCGATTTTTTTTTTTTTTTTAGTTTTTTCTTTTGGCAATTGCAGTATGACCAAAGTCGTCGTCTCCTCCCTCTTCTTCTTGCAAAATGTGTAGACTTCACTCCGACTTTGGGTGACGCTCGGGAGAGATATTTGTATCCATCAGTGCAAGTTACACCTGTAGATTTTATGCATCTTGATTGGTTTTGTCAGGTTAGTGAGTTGCAGGTTGATAGGTGATGGTTGGTTGTGATCGTGGTGAGGGGGCGGCCGGGGAAGGACAGCAGCAGGAGATCCCGCCTGGTTCGAGTTCTAACTTTGCTCTATTAGAACTTAAACTCCTTGGTTTGGAGGTTGGATGTGGGGTCGAAGTTGAACGTGCCTCCTTGTGTGGCTTCGGGGATCAGACTCGGGTCTTCGTCGATCTAAATCGGATACGGCATCGAGAGAAATACATTACGTTAGGGTAATACGAGAATAGAACGGAAAGCTGAAGCCAAACATCGGAGCCTTATTTTAAAAAGAGACCGGCCCTGAGAAGATACTTACGTCATCCCCTGAAAAGTACTGGTCAATGATTTCAAACGCTAGTTTGTAGATATCCTCATTTTCATGCTGCTGCAGGTTTTCGATCTTTTCCAGTCCTGATGAAAAAATGATTAGAAGAACAGTTTACACGTAGCAGCAGACAGTAGGGATGCTTTCATGAACGTTCATGAACTTTTTGAGGAACCTGTTCAAGCAGGTGGATATTATACATTGCTGTGAAAAAGTATGTTTTTTTTGGGTTGCATTTGTGAAATTAGTGTTTTTTTGGGTCACAATTTTTAAAAACAAAGATAACCAGAGTCAATGCAATATGCAATAAAGATTTCTGATTGTTCCACCCTTGGTGGCAAACTTCTGCCATCGAGTCTTTCACACTGCTGTGGAGGAATTTATCAATTCATCAATTACGACAAAAAAGTCGTCTAGGTCCTGAAGCTGCAAAGCAGCCCCAGGCTACCACCACCATGTTCTTCTTAAAAAACGCTGTGCTAGTTTTATGCCACCTTACAAAAAGTTACATTTTTTTTTATCACATCAGTTCCTAAAGTCTTGGGGATAATTCCAGAGGTTTTTTGCAAATGTGAGACGAGCCCTTGTATTCTTTTTGGTCAGCAGTGGAGTTCACCATGGAACTCTGCCATGGATGCCACTTTTTCCCAGTTCCTTTCTTATTGTTGACTCATGAACACTGACCTTAACTAAAGTAAGTGAGGCCTGAAGTTCTTTAGATGTTATTTAAGTGAGGAGTGGTCATTACTCTTGGAGTAATTTTTGTAGGTCGGTTCCTCGGAAAAATTCACTGCTGTTTCAAATTTCTCCATTTGTAGATAACGGTCCTAATGCATTAGAAACAGCTTTGTAACCCTTTCCAGACTGATACATCAATTACTGCAGTACATCGGTTTCTCACCTGTTCTGGAAATTTGTTTAGATCATGTTTTTTTTCCCTTATAATAAATAATCATTTTTAAATAATCATTTAAAAACTGCATTCTGTATTTACATGAATGATCTTTGTGTAATATTAAAATCTGTTTGATGACCAAATCAAGCTTGACAAACATGCAAAAAAAAAAAATTATAATAATCATGCAGCATTGCTCTAACATTTTACTCTCTAGATTTTCACAGTGCAGTTAAAGATTGCATTTGACAAATAAGTAACATTTTGAAAAGCAAACACTATAAATCTCAATTTATTATTATTTTTAAACGTTCTATGACTTGGGAGCTAAAATGCTTTCCGGTGCCTTTGCTGAAGTTCCTGTTATGAAAGCACTCGTGTCGCTCATCACTTAGTCCGTCCTCTGTGCTTTACCTCCACACTCCTCGATGATCTCTGCGATGGTGCTGGCCTCCTCGCCCGCCATAATCAGGATGTTCTTCAAGCCGTCTAAAACCACTTGGACCACCTGCGAGTCCTTCACCGAGAGCAGGTTACAGAAAGGCGGGATCACGTTCTGCTGCACCAAGTACTCCACCTGTCAATCAAATCATAGCAAACAGGAAGAGGAATTGATTCAAATGTTTGTTCTTATTCGCTGTGCTTCTTATTTATAAACAACGTGTAAAAATAAAAATAAATAAACAAACCTGATCTTTTCTTCCACTTATTGTTAAGTTGCTGATGGCCCATGCTGCTTCTTTCTGTGTACCAAAATCTCCCTGGAAATAAGAACGCGAGCAGAGATTTGAAGAAAACCTGGCACTCCGTTTTGTGTAAAAAAACAAAAAAAACAAAAAAAACAACAACACCACTCTCTGTCGCATCCAACACTGGACCATTACAAAAGAGAGACGTGGTTCTAGAATTACTGAAGGATAATTATTGTGTCTTACCTTGGCCAGCTGGTGTATGATCATGGGGATGAGCCCTGCATCTATCACAGCCTGCACCTGCTGCTGGTTCCCTGCAGTGATGTTGGACAGGAACCACACGGCCTCCTGTAGAACACAACCACACAAAAAAGAGACAGACTCGGATCATTTGCATCCTTACAGGAGCTCATTAAACCCCTGAGGCTCAAAAATTAAGACCTAGTGTACATGCAGCATTTCAAGTACGAGTCATTTCTCCTAATCATTTTTCTTTCCAGACTCATTAATATATTAGAATAATATTAATAATGATAAAGAATTAAAAAAAAAAAAACATATTCCAAGTTAATTACTGGTCTTGGGTCACAAGGGAGTGACATGCAGCCCCTCTGTATAATGTCCAATAATTCAGGAAAAAAAAAAAAAAAAAAAAAACTTAAAATGCGCCGATACATAGACTAGACGAAAGAAGGTTCATGTCCTAGTGTACACACTACAATTTAGCAAATACATGCACCACGTTGGCTCCTGTCCATGCTGTACGTGTGTGTAGGCACCTTGTTGATCTTCTCTTTGGGGTGTGTGAGCAGATTGGGGAAATGAGAGAGCACGTCACAGTTGAGCACCACCTGAGTCTGCTCGTCTGTCCCTGTCACAATGTTACCCACTGCCCTCAGTGCTGCCGTCTGAGTGAGAGAAGCAAGAAAGAAATTTATTTACACATTTTAATAATAATAATAATCAAAAACACATGATGTCTAATGCAATTTAAAAAAATTTATTATTATAATTAAAAAACAAACAAGCCCCATACTCATTTTGATTATTATAGCAATATTTATTAGTTAAGTGATAATATCTAAAGTCTTCCACTACAACTGTTTATGTAAAATAAAGATTGTAACTAAAAAAGACTACAACTACCATATGATTCAACATGGGGGGAAAAGAACAAATCATTCAGCTTTAACTTGTCCTAAGCCCTGAGATTGAGAACCTATGCTTTAAGCCAAATAATTCCCTTAACATCCCTCCCTAAGCAATACACACACAAGCACACACGCGCACACAGAAGCTGTGCTTCCCAGGCAACATGACTGGACGCTGGTGATTAAGATGGGAGAAAATCCTAAGCAGAAATTTTATTGAAATTTATTGTATGCATTACAGTAAGAAAAACTTTGACAACTATGTCTCTCAATTAAACATCCTTAACCTCCATCTAAATCCCGACTGAATACATCGTCACGACTTTTTCTTTTCCTTGTTCCGAGCCTCACAGCGATTCCTATGCAAGGCTAAAACTCTTAGGGTTCACGTTATTTTTGCTCTCCGTTCTCGGGTATGCACCTACCTGGTTTGTGAGCCGGCATTAAACACAAGAACAAAAGAAGTTAACTTTCACGCTGTGCCTAATATTATTGATATTTCAGAAAAAAAATGTCAAGAGCGATATTCTCACATGCCTTCCTACTGTATCAGCTACGGCTGTGTACATCAGAGGATGAGACGGGCGTGGTAGATGAATGGCACTGATGACGTCAGGCCTAAACTGCGATCTGCTTCCGTTCTCAGGTACGATAACTTCAATGTGTGATTTGATTTGAGGTCAAGTGTTCTCCAAAATGATATACTGTACTAGGACCCTAATGTGAAAACATACTTAGATATATACAAGCTTGAGGATCTAATTTTCAACGCACTTTTGTAAGTTGCTCTTGGATAAGAGGATCTGCCAAATGCATCTAGTTCCCCGTCTATATTAACAGATTAGTGCTTGTGTACTTGCCTGAACTTTGACCTCTTGGTGGCTGAGCAGGGGGACAAGGAAGGGGACGACACCTGAGTCTATGACCATTTGTATCTGCTCGTTTCCTCCGTCTGTTAGGTACGATAAGGCCCACACTGTATCTACGAGAATCTAGAAATGGGGGAAAAAAAAGAGAGAATGAAGGTGATGAAGATGCACTGGTGTGTACCTGTACACGTCATTTGTACATAACACCTGAATTTCTGTAACATAATCAAGAGTCTGGTGTACTTACATTTATGTCTGTGTGGTATATGAGGACACACAGGGCAGGGAGGATCTGTTTGAAAAAAAAGAGAGAGACACAGTAATGAGCAGAGGTTTTGTACAAACTGATCTACTCGACTGACTTCAGTCTTTATGGTTTCTGACACCTTACAATATCCAAACAGGAAGTTTAATAAAAGTTTAAAAATGCAGATCAGTATTACAATAAATATTAAAAAACAAAATATCCCGTTTGAATTGTACATCACACTGGTCGCCTTTACACCTTGTGCGATTATTACGGTTCAGAAGGATGAAGCGGGATTTCTAGATGAAACCGTTATCTTGAAGTTGCAGAGTTATACAACGATTTCACAGACGCTTTGGATAGGTTTTTCTTTTCTTTATTTATTATTATAAATGCACAGATTCTCCCCCTCTCTGAGAACTCTCTCACACACACACACACTCACCTCCTGTACTGTTTCCATTGGTGGGGGAGGGTCTTTGTTTCGGCACAGGTTAACGATAACCCAAGTGACATTCCTCAGGAAAGTGATGGGGATGGAGGGATTAATGAACGACAATAGAGGTTTGACCACGCCCAGGGAAATGACGTAGTCTCGACACTGTGGACCATCACCTACATGGGACACAAACCCAAATTAGCGGTTCATTCAGTTCACATTCCAAGTTTTTTTTTTTTTTACATAAACCTGAAGAATAGCTTCTTAAGTTTTTTAAATATTTTTTTTAATGACATCAAACTCGCAAGCTGTCAAGTAGTACTGAGGCTTCTGTCTTATTGTTCCTGTGCATATGAAGAAGTTAAAAAACTATGTCCTGACTAGTCACAGCGATCAACATCCATATTTCCTAGTCTCATAGCAACAGTGCTGTCCGTTTAAGAAACGACCGCTCTGCCAAACCTACTGTGCATGACAATGTTCCCTACATTTCAAAGATGATAACTTACCAATGATGTTGCCCAGCGCCCACACGGCCTGCTCGCACACATTCTGATGAGGGGAATGGAGCAGTCTCAAAAACAAGGGAACAGCATCTAAACACACACGAGAGGGGGGGAAAGGCATGAGAGGTCAGCTGAAGTCATCTAAAGTTCACATAGCTGAGCGAAATGCTCAGGGACTGGAAGGCCAGCCGTCTTACTGGATTTGACCACGGCCTGCGTCTGTGCCGAGGTCCCCGACGCGATGTTAGTCAAAGCCCAGGCAGCTTCAAACTGCAACGAGGGACTGGAGACAGAGAGAGAGAGATGAGAAAGGGAGAGAGAGACAGTTTGAAAAATGACATGATAAGAAAGACCAATGGGTCAATAGCAGCTCCAGACTCCCTACAGACCCGAAACAATACAAAATGATACGAGGCGAGGAGTGCACCAGAATCACCGCAAACTAGAACGTAACAGAAAGCTTCCATCAGCTTGGTACTTGAAGCATTTGACTTCAGTTATTAGACATGAGTCTTTGTCAAAAGCCTAATGTTCACGTCAAGCCACTTAGGAGGAAGAAGCTACACCATATACATTCTTCCTATTTTTAAGTCTCACCTCAAGACTTTATTTTTTTATATATACACTTTGGCATTTAAGTCAGTGTGATGATGAAATTATTTTTTAATTGAATGTTTTACAGTTTTGCTTATTTTATACAACTGTTTTTGTTGTATTTACGTTTGATTTGGATTTTATTGCATTATATTTTTATATTATTGTTGTAATATTTTATACAATATAGGATTGTAGCTGTCTTAAACGTACTTTAAAAATAAATTCGACCTGACTTGAATTGCCTAAGGCCAAAAGTTTAAGCACACTCTACTATTTCATTCTTGAACCACCCATTCCAGACTTAACCCCATCCATCCTTTTTTCTTGTTATAATATCCTGTGCTCCTCTTTGAAGGCTTCTCATTAGATTTTAGATGTACTTTTATTTTTTTGGCATCCAGCCTCAATATTTTTAGAAAGGCCAGGCACTGGCATCAGGCCCGAAGGTGCAGCAGAGGTTGAGGCAAATCATGCCTTCATGGACCTGCCCCGAAGTTCTCGGAGGAGGAAATGTAAATGTCAAACCGTATAAAGGGAACTTTTACAACGGAATGCTTCGAACTTTGCGGCAGTAGTAGTTTTACGGAAAACACCCTCGCACGCATCGTGTGTCCACATACTTTTGGTCACAATGTATGATCAGGTGCTCTGCCAATAAGGTGTGGATAGAAGTAGTGCAACGTGTGTGAACATTTTGATTCTGCATTAAACTGCGAGATGATACAAAAATACACACTGTAATACATCAATAGATCAGCCAATAGGAGTGGGTTCGGAGCAGCGCATCAAGCCTTCACATGGACGTTGAGCAAAATGCAGAAGAAATCAATGTCGAGGTCTAAAATAACAGAAAATGTTTTTCGCTGTGCTATTTTGGCTGATAAACACAGAATACGAGTCTCTATAAAAACTGGCCAAACTAGATTAAGTCTAAACATTCACTGGGTGTATGATGCTCTAAGGCAAATGGGGCTACACTGATAGCATTCAAAAGAGAGAACGAGAGAGATGGGGGAAGGGAGGGGGGGGGGAAAGCCTGAAAAGCATCACAGAATGTGGAGTGCTACATAATCTCCTTCACGCTCCAAATGCTCTCTCTTTCTCCCTTACACTTTCCATGCATTTACTCCCCCATTCTTGCAGCCATCCTCACATCCGTCATCCACGGAAACTTACTTGTCGTCCCTCTCCAGGCATTTGACGAGGATGGGTAGGATACCAGATTTGATCAAGTCATCGATCGGAGGGTTTCTGTCACTGGAGAGTAGTTTTCTGCGTGCACAAAAGACCATGTTAACATGCACACTAAGGCATTAAAATAGTTCAACATCATTATCGAATTAACAAGGTAACCCCAATCAAACAAACAAGTCTAACCTGGCTGCTTGTACAGCACTGAGCTGCACTACTGCATTGTCACTGGTGGCATTCTGAAAGAGAGAGAGAAACTGAGTGAGGCTTAAAGATTGTGTGACAGCATATGTGTGTATGGCATTTATCATTTCCACCATCCATCAACTGGCTCAAACAGTCATCTCATTAACACCATCATAAACCCGCCAAAGCACTTACCTGTAAGATGGCATCTAGCGTTACATTTTGCTAGAATACAGAAAAGAAAAACAAAAAAACAAAAAAAAGGAGAAATATCGTGATTAGGTATAGTGATTTCAGACAGGATACAAAACGTCTAAAAACTCACAGCATGATTTATAATGCGTCCGTTAATAACTGGTAACAGTTATTGGAGAAAGCTTGCAAACAGACAACAGGCCAAAAGACGAAACCAGTAAATAAAAACAATTTTTAAAAAGGAGAATGACTGGAGAATGGGAAAAGTCAAGAGGAGTCCCTCTCACCCCCTTGAAGTCGGCGTCTACATCAGAGTCCTCGAGACTTTCGTCCTGTGGGACGTTGCGTTTTTTCAGTAGGTGCTCATCTCGCTTGTTCTGTAGTGGAGAGAAATTTAACGCAGGTTGATGTTGTATACGGGATAACAACAATGCTGCTCAGATATGTGCATTACTACTACTGTGCATGGTCACTCTGAATCGAGCGATCAATCAATCCTCACTAGCATAAACGTAAGGATCTTCCGACACCGCCTCATCGCCTAGTGCTTAAAAAAAGATCATGGCTTTCTTAATTAAAAAAGAAAGCTAAACTAAAATCACACCATTAATGAGTTTGCACAACAGAATTATTTTCTATTAAGAACACCACATTCTTCTCGAACATTTCTTCACGGGCTTAAATATAACCCATCATTCCAGTTTAAATGTTGAAAAGTTTGTCCCACACATAAACTGGTCCAATTTTATTGCACGCAAATACTAAAAACTAATGAATTCGACATCTGAGAATTAAACCACCACGGAGGCCTTCAGTACGGCTGGCTGTTATAAATAATAATAATAAATAAAAAAAACTGCTGATTTATTAATGCACTAATGCTGATTAAAGCTTAACATGGGATGATTTTATCAGCCAATAAATAGACCAGTTACTACCTACTAGTCTATTCAGCTCTATTGTGCCGTATGTGATCTTAGGAACGCACCGTTTCTTTTTCCTCTTTCCTACACAAGTAAAAGCCTCAACATTCTTCTTCTTTGGTCCAAGCAGCCTTTTATAGCCAGAAAGCACTGCTTCACAGATCAGCTGTTCGTCTCAACACTGGCTTGGTTGCTGTGCAAAATCCTGCTTCCTGTCAAAACATGCTCCAGCATCGATTAGTCTAACATCTGTAACAGCTGCTAGATTGGAACAGTTTTGTGGGCCGTACAGTCAGGACACTCGGGTATATTTTAAATGAAGCGGACCTTTTGAACCCCCCCCCCTCCTTGTAAGCGACAGCGAGGGTCTACTCAAGCTACAAATAAATCCCCCCACCCCCCAACCTTGGACAGACAACTAGGTCACACCTTCCGGTTGCATACACACGTGGACAAAATTGTTGGTACCCTTCGGTCAATGAAAGAAAAACTCACAATGGTCACAGAAATAACTTTAATCTGACAAAAGTAATAATAAATAAGAATTCTATGAATGTTAACCAATGAAAGTCAGACATTGCTTTTCAACCATGCTTCAACGGAATTATTTTAAAAAATGAACTCATGGAACAGGCCTGGACAAAAATGATGGTACCCCTAACTTAATAGTTTGTTGCACAACCTTTTGAGGCAATCACTGCAATCAAACGATTCCTGTAACTGTCAATGAGACTTCTGCACCTCTCTGCAGGTATTTTGGCCCACTCCTCATGAGCAAGCTGCTCCAGTTGTTTCGGGTTTGAAGGGCGCCTTTTCCAGGCGGCATGTTTCAGCTCCTTCCAAAGATGCTCAATAGGATTGAGGTCAGGGCTCATAGAAGGCCACTTTAGAATAGTCCAATATTTTCCTCTTAGCCATTCTTGGCTGTTTTTACCTGTGTTTTGGGCCATTGTCCTGTTGCAAGACCCATGACCTGCGACTGAGACCCAGCTTTCTGACACTGGCCAGCACATTTCTCTCTAGAATCCCTTCATAGTCTTGAGATTTCATTGTACCCTGCACAGATTCAAGACACCCTGTGCCAGATGCAGCAAAGCAGCCCCAGAACATAACAGACCCTCCTCCATGTTTCACAGTAGGGACAGTGTTCTTTTCTTGATGTGCTTAATTTTTCCGTCTGTGAACATAGAGCTGATGTGCCTTGGCAAAAAGTTTCATTTTTGTCTCATCTGTCCATAGGATATTCTCCCAGAAGCTTTGTGGCTTGTCAACATGTAGTTTGGCATATTCCAGTCTGGCTTTTTTATGATTTGTTTTCAACAATGGTGTCCTCCTTGGTCGTCTCCCATGTAGTCCACTTTGGCTCAAACAACGACGGATGGTGCGATCCGACACTGATGTTCCTTGAGCATGAAGTTCACCTTGGATCTCTTTAGAAGACTTTCTGGGCTCTTTTGTTACCATTCGGATTATCCGTCTCTTTGATTTGTCATCAATTTTCCTCCTGCGGCCACGTCCAGGGAGGTTGGCTACAGGCCCATGGATCTTAAATTTCTGAATAATATGTGCAACTGTAGTCACAGGAACATCTAGCTGCTTGGAAATGGTCTTATAGCCTTTACCTTTAACATGCTTGTCTATAATTTTCTTTCGAATCTCCTGAGACGACTCTTTCCTTCGCTTCCTCTGGTCCATGTTGAGTGTGGTACATACCATGTCACCAAACAACACAGTGACTACCTGGAGCCCTATATATAGGCCCACTGACTGATTACAAGATTGTAGACACCTGTGATGCTAATTAGTGGGCACACCTTGAATTAAAATGTCCCTTTGGGTCACATTATTTTCAGTATTTTCTAGGGGTACCATCATTTTTGTCCAGGCCTGTTCCATGAGTTAATTTTTTTTTTATAATTCTGTTGAAGCATGGTTGAAAGGCAATGTCTGACTTTCATTGGTTAACATTCATAGAATTTTTTTTAATTATTACTTTTGGGGCCTCCGAGTGGCGCAGTGGTTAATGCGCTCGCCCTATCATCCGGAGATCGCTAGTTCGAATCCCGGGTGATGCTGTAACCTCTCGCAGCCGGAGGTCTAGAGAGAGCTGATTGGCCGAGCTCTCTCAGAGGGGAGGGATGAGAGGTACTTAGTGCTCCCACATTAATCACGGCTCTACAGCCAGTCAGGGGCGTCTGTGAGCTCGCTCAACGGAGGGAGCGGATAGCGCTGTCCTCCGAGTGTGTTACGCCGCCCCCAACGGTGCGCGAGCGAGCAGTTCGAAAAAGATGCGGTCGGCTGGCGTCACGTGGTTCGGAGGAAACACGTGATAGTCTTCGGCCCTCCCGGCTGAGTGGTAGTAGTAGCCTTAATGTGGGAGCCCCCTAGTGACGGGGAGGAATTGGACACGACTAAATTAGGGAGAAAATCGGGGAAAAATCCAAAAATTTTTTTTACTTTTGTCAGATTAAAGTTATTTCTGTGACCATTGTGAGTTTTTCTTTCATTGACCGAAGGGTACCAACAATTTTGTCCATGTGTGTACAAGCAGCTCTGCAATTACGTAAAAATAAAAGTCTGTGCAGGATTTTTCACAAGAAGCTGAAGCTTTATTCCTACTTTGCTGATATTATCTTCATCAAGTATGCTTCAAAGTTTACTGCCATCATTACATTTTTTTTTTTTTTAATAATACGTTGCTGTCAAAAAAAAAAAGATAAGGATTTAGAAAATGTGCAGTCTGGATCATTCGAGTTCCACAATCATAGCAAATGAAATGAGCAAGAGAAGTAATGTTGGGTCTGCAGATTGGAGATGACTTCAACAACTCCATGGCACATGGCGAGAAATGAGATCAAAACATTCTAGGCAGGCTGTGAGATCCTTTGATGACCGCGTGTTTCATCTGTCCGCATACGAGGCGAGCAGATGCCCACGTACGGTAAACACACGGAAGGCTGGAGCAAGCACAGAACAAGAGGAGGTGATATCAATGTGTCCGAGGCCCATGCTACCGTTCCCATCAGAATCGTACATGCTCCAAACAAATCTGCCATCTAAAGAAACCAATCAAATCATACACTGCGTGGCGACTTAATTTCGTCCGACTTAATTTTAACGCCACATAACGTTGCTGAGGCTGAACCTGACCAACTAAAGTAACCCCACATCATAAACACTGCCTCCAAAGACTTTTACAGTCAATCCGGACTCACATGACCTTTTCCCATTGCTCTGGTCTTTTATGCTCCCTGACACAAAGCTTTTTCTGATCAGTCTCACTAACAAGCGGTTTATGACCACATAGCTGTTTAGTCCCAATCCTGCATAAAAATGCTGTTACTTTCACTATTAAACAGACCAATAATGTGAGCCTCAGCCGCGTACTCGAGAGGTGACGACTTCAGCTCGACTGTCTTGACAAGTCGTACTTATGCAAAATATAGTTTGTTATACGTCTTTATCTCATAAATCTTGCCACCAAACTCGGAGGCCCCGTCATACACCGGGTCTTGGACTTCCTCAGCGGTAGAAGCGATCTGGATGTGCGATAGAACCACCCTGAAAATGTGTGCCACATTGCTGCGTGCTCCGTACGCGCTTCTACTTCCTGATCACCAGACATCGAACTAAAATATACATGACGCGTCTGTTGTAGGCTCGATCCAGAACAGTGATGATCCTGCCTACAGGGCGGAAGTAGAACTTAATGAAGGACCGGTGCGCTGAGGATAATCTGCACCCCCCCCCCAGCTTAGCTCAGCAAGATTTAGAAGCTGATCGTGGATTTTAGGAAGCGGAGTGTGAACCACAGAATGTTATAAAGAGAGAGAGAGCGAGCAGAGAGCTTGGGGTTTACATAAATCAAAGTTCCTCATGTTCATCCTGATTTAAAAAAAACAAAAAACAAAAAAAAACTTGACAGCAGTTTTTTTTTCTCAGAAGGATAAAGGATAAAGGAAGATGAAACCTACAAACCACATCCTTACCAATTTCTTTACATGTGGAGAACATTAAGACTAGCTACGACACGGCCTAGTACATCAACTCCACGCGTGTCCAACCACAAAAGTTCGCATTGGGCAGCCCACTGCATCATCTGGTTAACTCTGCCTGCCATAAAGAACTTTTACACAGATAGAGGTTTTTAAAATGTCGAGTTGTTAGTTTACACCCCCCCCCCCCCCCCCACACACACACACACACTTTGCTCAGAAACGGAACTGTTGCAATATTGCTATCCACTCAGCCAAGATTGTGCAATATGT
Source organism: Clarias fuscus (assembly GCA_030347435.1). Lineage (NCBI taxonomy): Eukaryota > Metazoa > Chordata > Actinopteri > Siluriformes > Clariidae > Clarias > Clarias fuscus. Next base: position 14,171,054 of record CM059227.1, on the reverse strand, counting down.
TTGTCATTCATGCAGTAAGCACACTATATGCAATAATCATGCCTCACTAACACAGACTGTTTTCACCAAATGCTAGGAAACCGTGTTACCACCAAACTCCTTTTTGCACAGGCTGTACACAAGTATCTTGCAAATACTAATGTATTGCAGCATATATATAGTCATGCATTGCCATTGCACTTGTTGCACTGCAGTAGGGGTGCAGCAATTAATCGATAATTAGACGAGATGACAACTAATTTGATTGTCGATTCATTCATGATGTCATCGCAACTGTGAGCGCTCCGATGTGTAGCTGTGACGCTTACAGGAGTGAAGTGACTAATAGCGCGATGGCAAACACCACCACAAGCCAAAATCTCTTACGTGTGGGAACACTGCAGTAAAAACAGCTGCCGATTTTGAATCAGAGTAGAAGACCCGATACTGGCGGGGGTGTGGCCAACCACAGCTTTGTGATGGACGCGAGAGTCAGGTAAGTGGAGAAGGATTCACACTTGAAGAGAATGTGAATAATTAGTTACTGTTGCTGTGAGTCAGGTTTTTATCATCAGTTCTAAATCAATTAACCTTTTTAAAAGTTAAATTCTCTCTCTCTCACCTTATTGCTAAAGTTATAAAGTTAAGTCTATGGGATTTTCTTGGGCGGTAAATTGCCCCCAGAGATTCTTCTGTACAAACTTTATACATCTATACACACACAGTACAGACCAAAAGTTTGGACACACCTTCTCATTCAAAGAGTTTGAATCTGTATTATGGCAAGAAAAAAGGCCAGTCAGTCCGAAAAATTGGGAAAACTTTGAAAGTGTCCCCAAGTGCAGAGTCACAAAAACCATCAAGCGCTACAAAGAAACTGGCTGACATGCGGACCGGCCCAGGAAAGGAAGACCGAGAGTCACCTCTGCTGCGGAGGATAAGTTCATCCGAGTCACCAGCCTCAGAAATCGCAGGTTAACAGCAGCTCAGATCAGAGAGCAGGTCAATGCCACGCAGAGTTCTAGCAGCAGACACATCTCTAGAACAACTGTTAAGAGGAGACTGTGTGAATCAGGCCTTCATGGTAGAATATCTGCTAGGAAACCACTGCTAAGGACAGGCAACAAGCAGAAGAGACTTGTTTGGGCTAAAGAACACAAAGAAAACTCTTTGAGAAGGTGTGTCCAAACTTTTGGTCTGTACTGTATATTATATATAGTTTTAAACTGTGCAAGATAATGCAAGTAATATTTCGCAAGCACCACTTAAATTTTATTGCTGCTATTTTGCTTTTACTTGGTTTTAGATTTTGTTTCATCAAGAAAGTTATGTACATATTTTTAGGCAAATATTCATCTTGATTATCTTGACTGTTAGTTACCACTTGCTAATGCTTAGCTACCTCATGCTAAATTTAAAAGCCAATAGCTAAATAAGAACTACTGAGTAATTGAGCCGTTCGCAATCCGATTAAGCGTTTCAATAAATCGGTAATCAAAATAGTTGTTAGTTACAGCCCTGAAATAGTGCATCCGTGCTGTATTACAAGAAAGCTTTTCATTATGCTGCACTGGTATAACGATAAAGTTGAACTAAATTGAAGAGCAGAGAGGCCCGTGAGCCATTGCAAGGGTACTCGGTCTGAATCTGGGCCAAGAACAAGTGCCCAGGCAGTGGGATGAGGGAAGCCCTGACCCAAATACTGTCACCCTAAGTGTGCGCTCCAATAGCAACCGTGCTGAAGGTATAGAGGGGCCCACAGAGGTAGAACAACCCCACACAAGAGTTTTGAAAAAATAAATAAATAAAGGTTACCAGACTGAAACTGTACATACAAATGTCACAAAGGAACATCACTGATGCAGTACTTTTGAAATTAACACGCAGCTCAATATGAGGAGTCAAAAAGAAGAACTATGATGCTGAACAAAAAACAAAAACAAATTCAAAACCAAACCTTAAAGGTCTTGACTTCACTTTAAAACACCAGAGTCGATGAGATTATTGGAAATTATTAGAAATTAGAAAATAATTAGAGTCTAATAATTTTCCTGCAGTCTGTGTTAAAGGAGCAGTTTATGAGATTAACTACAACTGCATTTTAAATGACACACCGCTAAGCTGTGGTGGCTTCAGTGAAACTACAGATCCTGAGGCCGGTTGCGGGACACGGATGAAACTGAAGGTCGGTTTCGGTGTCCTTTCTGTTTCAACCCAATATACATTTCATTTTGGAGACTAGTTTTGCCGCAACGTGCATCTTATTAATAAACAAAGTGAACAGAGTCTTGTGTTGTCTGTGACGTGATCTTCCGTGGTAGTTATTGAGGATGGGTCATATATATTAAAATTCATTACACAGCAATACAAAAAAGGTCACTCGGTCCTGCCATATGTATTGTCGGGTTCCAATACACCAGCAATATTTTTTTCATAACAACATTAAATGTTGTGGTCCTGGAACTTAAACATGGCCACAATACAGTACAGTGAACTCATTGTCATGTTCAAGAAACCAATTTGAAATGATTTGAGCTTTGTGACATGGTGCATTATCCTGCTGGAAGTAGTCATTAGAGGACAGGTACATGGTGGTCATAAAGGGATGGACAAGGTCAGAAACAAAGCTCAGGTAGGCCGGGGCATTTAAACAATGCCCAATTGGCACTAAGGGGCCTAAAGTGTGCCAAGAAAATATCCCCCACTCCATTACACCACCACCAGACTGCACAGTGGTAACAAGGCATGATGGATCCATGTTCTCATTCTGTTTACGCCAAATTCTGACTCTACCATTTGAATGTCTCAACAGAAATCGAGACTCATCAGACCAGGCAACATTTCTCCAGTCTTCAACTGTCCAATTTTGGTGAGCTCGTGCAAATTGTAGCCTCTTTTTCCTATTTGTAGTGGAGATGAGTGGTACCCAGTGGGGTCTTCTGCTGTTGTGGCTCATCCGCCTCAAGGTTGTGCGTGTTGTGGCTTCACAAATGCTTTGCTGCATACCTCACTTGTAACGAGTGGTTATTTCAGTCAAAGTTGCTCTTCTATCAGCCAGAATCAGTCGGCCCATTCTCCTCTGACCTCTAGCATCAACAAGGCATTTTCGCCCACAGGACTGCCGCATATTGGATGTTTTTCCCTTTTCACACCATTCTTTGTAAACCCTAGAAATGGTTGTGCGTGTAAATCCCAGTAACTGAGCAGATCGTGAAATACTCAGTCTGGCACCAACACTCAAACTTGCTTAAAATCACCTTTCTTTCCCATTCTGACATTCAGTTTGGAGTTCAGGAGATTGTCCTGACCAGGACCACACCCCGAAATGCATTGAAGCAACTGTCATATGATTGGTTGATTAGATAATTGCATTAATGAGAGATTGAACAGGTGTTCCTAATAATCCTTTAAGTGAGTGTATACACGTGTATAACACACACTATATTGCCAAAAGTCTTCGCTCATCTGCCTTCACATACATATGAACTTGAGTAACTTGGGTAATATGATAGACTCCCACCCCAATATCTGGATCACTTCTAGATGCCAGACTGAACTTCTTCGTTCAAAAATGACTTATTTTAGGATAAAAAGCAACAATTTATTATTATTACCAAAACATATTAGATCGTTGATTTGCTTGAATTGATCGTGAATAAGACGAGTCAAATAGTACAAACAACGCAAAATAAGGTAAAAAAAAAAAAAAAGTAAAAAGGTAATTTTTCAGGGTTTTTAATTCGACTTTTTCCCTTTATTATAGATCTGAGCAGTTGAGGGTTAAGGGCCTTGCTCAAGGGCCCAGCAGTGATAACTTTTGAACCTAACAGTTTGAACCTGGGACCTGAGCTACCCCTGACAACATGGTTATACAGTCAGCATAGCTGCACCAGCACAGCTTAAAAATACTATAAAGCCATACCTAATGATTTTAAGGGTGGCGCAATACATTACTGCAATTAAATCAATTCATCAGATCCTAAGTAAGTGTCGTCACTTCAGCATCTATATCCTTAAGATGTCTGCAGAACTCACTTCGGGCTCCTCTACCTTTTTGTTTTTCTTCTCATGGATCTCATTCTCTCTTCTGCTCGGTGTAAAAGTAATTGCTAATCAGATTGGACTTGAAACTTGTTTTTGAACATCAGCAGTCTTTATTTCAACAGCCATAAAATATATCAATGCTTATCTCTTATTTAACAAAGTGTGTCTAAACTTGCATTGTACAACCATGTATGTGAAATAAAACTCCAGACTACAACAGTCACATTGTGTATTTTTGTAGCGGACATCAGACTGTAACAAACCCAAGCCTGAGAAAATTCCTTATAGCCCCTTTAAACCTTAAGAGGTGAAGCCGATTTCCTGGACTTTTGATTAGTAAAACCCGTCCTGATAAACATTTCATTATGAGCGTGACAAGGCATGAACTCCAGACGACCCCGCGCAAACCGCCGTCACACCGAGCGCAGTTTAAAGGCTCCGATGTGGTTGCTCCTCTGCTCTACCTACCACACATACACCCACACACCCCTTCACCCGACTCTAGCTGCACTGCATTTACAGAATCTTTGATCAGACTCGGCATCTAACGATGGAGCAGGGGGGGAAGCAACCGTCTGACATGCATCTGTTTAATTAAGCTAACCAATTAAGCACACGCTGACAAGAGGAAACAAGTTTGTCGAGGGGTATGCCAAAGTGTGAATAACAACACAAGCGCATGGTGAGATTTAATTTAAAGAAGTGAGCAGGTAGCATATAGAATCATGTCGAAGATATTTTAGACCTACATATTTCAGATTTTCTTTATACTGTCATTCAAAAAAAGAAAAAGACAGATGAACTGAATTTGCAAGAGTGATGACCTTTGAGGTTACTGCATTAAAATCCGAGGTCATGTTCACTCTCAGAAACGGTTACTGAGTCACTGATATTACATCAACAAGGGAAGGCCACAACATGATCTATTTTTACCCAGAGTCGTGGGCCAGCAAGCGTCACACAGACCTCGCTGTACTCGGATCAGCTTGACATTTAGGAGAAGAATAAATAATCAGAGCTATGCTTTCTGGAAGTTACCTTGCCTTTCTCAATAATAACAATAATTGTCAATCATTTCCAAAACTTGTTGAGGAAGCTGCGCTTCTCGTCTTGCTTACCTTTCTCAGTTCGACGGTTACTTCGTTACGATGTCTCCGCATAGTCTGAAAGAGAAAAAACAGCCGAGCGTTAATGCCAAGACATCTTCAACTGCATTCACAAAGCTTTTAACCTACACGGAATTCCGCCATGCTTTTAAAAATCAACTCATAAGAAGGAGAAGAGAGGGAAGAGGGAGTTATTCCATTTTTAAAAGGTGATTCATGAAACAAAATACTGACATATTAATGTCTCCTCTATCATAAAACTCGATGAACCAACCCGGTCGATGAACCAACAGACACTTTTCTGAAAGATTTCTCTTCCAACAACCCAACATATCCGTATGGCCATTTGCTCCTCTTACTGGATCACTTCATGTGATTTTTTTGTTTCTAACAAAATCACACATTTAGCAGCTGCAGCTTTCATTATAAAACACTAAATCATACGATTTATGATTTTATGCACTTACACATTCTAAAAACAATATGGAGTGACAATATCAACGGTTCAAGACAAACCGGCACTTGTGATAAAATTTTTGCTAAATGAAGGCAATAAGACTGACTGATGTTTACAGAAGAGCTCAAGCACAGTACAGTGATGAGATTTTGCGAAGGTTTTTTATTTTATTTTAAAGAAACCACATCAGCGAATGATGATCCTGCCTGAGGTGGTTTGGAGCAAACTACAGTGTGGACATTTCAGCGAGTGGAATGAAGGAGAAGGAGGATCTTTGAAAAATCAACAGATAACGTGGGAATTGTACACACGAACACCACTTGCACATTACGCTCTGTAATGAGTACCTGTGACTTACTGAGTTTGCTACAGTTTTGACCTCACTCGAAGCCACTTCCCACATGTTTGGGTAATTATAGGAGATCCTGGCAGGCCAGCGTTTCAGATGTAAATCAGGCAGTTTGATCATAGCTCATGGTGTACATAACTGTTCTGTGTAATCAGAAATCCTGGTTTGACTTGAACGCCCGTCGTAATTAATAAACCTTGAATAAGGCATGAACTAAAAGATTATCAGAAACAAAAAAATCTGTATTAAGAGCTGTCTGGAGTTAAAGAGGGGAAAAAAATCAGGTGTAAAATCACACAAAAAAAAGAAAGAAAAGAAAACAACATGGTAAATTACGTGTCTGACTATTCAGGATGGGAGAATTACAGAAGAGCGCTTTCATAAGATGCATGAATCATTAGTCCAGGCCTAGGCCAAGACGAGAGCGTGTTTATAACAAATGAGGTGTAAAGCTGCATCCACAATGAGATGAAAAACAAGTCCCAGACTGGCCACTCCACAGAATAAAGGGGCAACCAGCCGGCGTCGTCATGACAACCAGAGAAGCCCCTACGGTCGCTCAAATCTAGAAGTGCAGAGAGGCTACTATTAATCCAATCACATGTTGCGCAGAATGGCTCAGAACCCTTTCTTACACACACACACACACACACACACACACACACACACACACACACACACACACACACACACACACACACACACACACACACACACACACACACACACACACACACACACACACAGCTCTGTTTACTCAATACTTGTGCTGCACTGACTTCCCTCCAGGTTCGTGTCCTGAGGACGGGTCATGAGCATTACTCCTGCCGTCTCTCTCTCTCTCTCTCTCTCTATCTATCTCATAACATTTCCTACAGGAACTAGCAGGAAGCAAACGGCATACCATGCTGCCTATCATACCTGATACACATACACACACACTCACACACACACACACACACACACACACACACACACACACACACACACACACACACACACACAATGTAATTTTTGTTTGAAAATGTTGACAGGAACTCGGATTGAGATTTGGGAACAGTAGATAGACCTCCTGTACAACACAACGGCTCTGAGGAATGTATGAAGAAAAAAAAATTTAATAAATAAAATTCAAATGTCAGTCTGCATCCAGTCTCGGTCTCAACCCCTCCACCCAGCGGCGACGTCTGATCTTTTGTACACTTTTCTGGCGTCGAGCTTCGTTGTAATATGACAGACTCTGCACTCGTTCCAGTTTTCTACAGGGAGATTTTTAGAGCAAGATACAGGCATACAATTTTTTTAATTTTTTTTTTTTAGAAAGGATTACATCGTTACATCTTTAAACAATTTTAAATAAAAGTTCTGTTATAGGTAGTTAGAGGTTGGGCTTGTAACAGAATAGAATTATTATTATTTTTAATTATTTCAAAGATTTGCTATAGTTGGCGGCACGGTGGTGTAGTGGTTAGCACTGTCGCCTTGCACCTCCAGGGTCCGGGTTCGATTCCCGTCTCTGTACTCCGACAGTCCAAAGACATGCAGGTTAGGTTAATTGGCATTCCCAAATCGGCTGTAGTGAGTGAAGGAGTGTGAGAGTGTGTGTATGTGCCCTGCGATGGAGTGGCACCCTGTCCTGTACAAACTCATTTCTCTGTGAAGTCCTCAAGCAGCACGAGTTATCAACGAGTGAATAAAAAAACTGTGTGTGTATTTTGGGGTGGGGGGTCATTTTCAGTATCAGTTAAATCCTCCCTGTCTGTAATTGCGTGCACGTTTCGTGACGATGCTCTCCAGAGAAGGCTAGATCTCTGACTTTTTGAGGCTAGTTTTCATCCAAATTCAAATGCATCCTGATGCAGCCCTGTGCCACTGGAAATAAATAATCCCCCCGACACTTTTGTACTTCAAAAGGAGGCTGACCAAGTGCTTCACTAAACATTGAACGGTTTCTTTTTAGCAAAGAAAAAATGTACAAGATTATCCACAATTTACAGATAATGAGAATTAAACCAATAGAGCAAGGAGGGGTCTGAAAGGGGATAGAGTGGGGTTTGGGCTGGGCTGGGCGGGGATGGGATGGGGGTGCGCTCTGGAATGAACACGCGGAGATTCCACACGAGGGGGATGGAAGGAGAGATCAGGTTTGGTCTTATGACTGGGCATCTTAGTTCAGGTTACAGCACAGAAACCCCCCGCGCACCTCCAACTTAAGTTATCTGAACGGCATGAGCACGGGGACAGAAACGTAGCAAGAAAGCAGAAAATACATAAAAAAAGAAGGTTATACATCAAATAAATATCTTTAGGAGCACTGATAAAATTTACAGATATATGAGGAGACCAGTGCATAACTGCATAAGCGATAAACTGTGTGTTGTGTTATAAACCACAGACTGCCACCATACGCTTGGCGCATTAATCAGAAACTGAGGCTTTACAATAGATCATGCAGAAACGCCTCATAAATAATACTTAGCGCTGAATGGAAGTCCAACGTCAAACAGACGACAAACCTGGTGGTCAAGTGGTTAAATCTTTAGCCATCTTTAAGTTTTTGATACGGATACATATTGGTGGCACCGTTGACAAACGCAAACGCATGTTCAAGATGGCCGAGTTTCATTGCTGTATATTTTGCCGCATACTGTATTAACATTTTCCTGAATTCCTAAGTGATGTTTTTACTGAGAAAACGCTCACACTGATTAAATCTACACAAAAAGACACGTAAGGTAAAAACCTTAAATTTAACTTCCATGAATTCTGCCCCACTCATGAAGATCTACACCAAACGCTGCACACTTGTGTCAAAACTCAAACTTGGAGCTACCAGGAAACCGTGCCTTCATTAAATTAATAATAAAAAAATAACTTTTGAGGACTCGTTCCAAATATTGTGATGTAATGCATGTTAAAAACAAAAGAAACAGGATGCTGATGGATAAACTCAGAGGTGGGAAAAAAATAAATAAATAAAGAGCTAAGTGGTTAAGAAATCCTAGTGCTAAGAATCTGACAATCCTGTGCATGCCTTCCGATCAATACAACAAACAAATCATACACTTTATCTCAAAAAGACATCACATCAAAGACAATCCGTAGCTCCAAACTGACTTTGTGCTCTTTTATGGAAATTCCGTAAATACGCTTATAACAACATTTACAACGACATTTATAACAGCGTTCATCGTGCTTATGAAACAGTAGTGCAGCCTTACACTTTGCAATAATAAGGCGTAAATTCTGTACATAGCCGACATTGTGCGTGTGTGTGAGAGATGAGTCAGACTCAAGTGAGCTGAAAGCAGGGCAAAGCAGTTGGGAAACACTCCATAAGCCAGCGGCCTGAAGCTTCCCCTAGTGACATGACAGCTTGGCACTACTGTGTTGTATATAATGACACAGTGTGTGTACATATCTGTGCGAGTGCAGGAGAGCGAACGCGAGCTTTTGAGATCGCTGATAGTTTGCAAACACACGCCCGTTGTGCTAATAAAAGGAGCGAAACGTCCAAGACGCACCCTCGTGGCCATTCCATAATCTCTTCAACACCATCTTTAAAGATTAAAATCTGCATGATTTTGGAGTTGTGTCAGTACTCAAGTACTAACAAGTAAAAGTCTGACTCTTTAGACTGACAGTAAATCAATTTGATTCATGATTTATTTGATTTGATTCAAGTCACATATCAGTCCACATTAATGCAGGTGCCTGAAATAATATTAATAATTTTTAAAAAATCTAAATCATCACCAGCTCATCGAGTCCTAGCTTGCAGCCAATCTTTTACTAACCTTTAATGCCCTAATCATATTGTGCAGCTTGTTTTTTTTTCCACCTCACATAAGTATCCTGACAAACAGATTACATTAGAACAACGACGGCTCAAAGTATGAGCTTCAATATTATTATTCACCATATCTTTACACTCCCACTCATTACCCAGTTCCTCAAACAATCTTACTTCCTAATCCAGCTGACTCTTCACATACTTCCTTCCAATCACCAGTTGATTAGCTTTCGTTCATCTAAACCGTAGATTTCGTAATTTCAGGATCCTGACCAGGGGAGGGAAATAAAATGTAAAAAAATTATCACCATCAACTTGGAACTCCTATTTGGAAAAACACGAAGTGGTCCTCAACCCTGAGTCCAGCACATGGCATCATATCAACAGGCTGAAAAAAAAAAATTTCACGTTTCTACTCTTAAACGAGATTGCAATCGTGCATACAAGTTAGATGGTTAAACCTAGCCTGAGAACTAGCGACACGCCTTCACTCGGACACATCATGGGGTTCACTCGGATGCAGGATAACTGCATTTTGGAGCGACTGCGTGAGAACTATGAACTGCAACTCAAATTCCTGGAATAGCTCAAAGTAAAGCAAGAGTGAGGTGTTTCTCGCTTTACTTAAGTTGCGCACATCAGAAACAACAAACCTCTCAAACCCCCGTTTGTCATCTCCGTTAGAAACAACATACTGCTTCTGCTGACTCGTGCTTTACATCACGTCACTGTTCAAATTAATCAAATATAGTATTCATGGAACGTGTTATTGAAACAGGCAAAACATAGGATGATGAGAAGAAGAAAAAAAAACTTTCATTATTGTATGTTAATAACAGACAATAAGCTCTAAAGGCAGGTACTAAATGCTGGCATTCAGGTTTTATGCAAAAAAACAAAAAAACATTTATAAGCTCTTCATAAATTCAAAACAGGTTCGTACATGAAGCTCTGCAACTTCAAGAAGAGTAATTTTACAAATTTGTGTTTATGGCACTGTGATGAGTGCATGAATACAGTAAAACCTTTGGGTCAAAACATTTAGTACACGACATGTCTGTCATTCTTGGTGCCGCTTTGAGTTTGGATTATGCAGTCATGTACTTGAACCATTTAGAAATAGACTGCAATAACTTCCCTTAGTAAGAACGTGTAAACCATCTATACAGGAAACAATGCTAAAAACAATGTTCATTACTGCTTTAAAACAAAATCAGTTGTCAATGGGTTTCCATGATGTACACAAAAATGCCCATGTTTATTTCCTAGAGAATAATGTACACCTATATAACCCTCTGCCACACTAATGCACTATACCGAGAATTTCTCTCGGTACACCAGGGCCATGATTAGACTTTCCTTTTATGGAAAATGTTTTTAGTTTTTTTTACAGGACAATGCACGACCTCATACCGCACCAGTTGCACATTACAGGAACGTGGCTAAAAGTTATTACCACATCCTCCGTACAGTTCTGACCTCGCTCCAAGTTATTTCCACATGCTTTGTCCTTTAAAGGGAGGCCAGGATTTTAGATGTGAAGCAGGCAGTCCGATCATGGCTCCGAGAAACTTTCTGAGGAAACCTTCTGTCTTGATGGAGTCAAAGCACTAGTGAAATGCTGGGATAAGTGCTTTACTGTAGCAGGGGATTATATAGAGACAATAAACAGAAGTTTTTCCTCTTATAAAGGAAATGTTATTGGGATGGTCTGGTATTTTGCACAATCATTGTTGAACAAAAAAAAAAAAAAAAAAATTGCGATTACAAAGTTATTGTAATTTGTAGTCTCATGTGTCTCTGCAGCAACATCTACTGTCACTGCATTAATCAGTGTGAAAACTGGTTGTTCGTCCACTATAATTATTAACCAACAACCTCTGCTTCTTCCTTTTAGGCTTTATTTTCTAAAAGCTAATAAGGGCTCTCTATTGCTCCATATTATGGATAGAATAAACCCAAAGTTACACGTTTTTCCGCTTCTTGACACGTTAAGTAGTTGTGAGCGGGGAACTGAAGAGACGTCGAACAACAGCCGTCCCAGGATCGTCCGGATGAATCGCTCGAGTCAATCGTCCGGATTTGTCACTGTCCTGTCATATTGACGTTGCATGGAATTGCGAAAAACCTCAACATATATCTGATGCAGAAATCCTGACCCGGCCTATCTGGTACACAGAAAATGAACCAGTCACTAAGGTAAGAAAATAACATGCTCCATGTACTCTTAAATCAACTTGAAATAAATCAATCCAACCCTGGACAGAAAAGCGGTCATATCAGATCTCATATATATACACACACACACACACACACACACACACACACCGTACGGACAGAATTATTTGGCCAAACCTGCAATGACATTATATCCAAATGCATATACTTCAACATGAATTGGTCCCCTTTCTGCAGCTGTAACAGCTTCCACTCTTTTCGGAAAACCGTCCACAAGATTTTGGCATGTTTGTGGGAATTTTGCCCTTTCATTCTATAAAGCATTTATGAGATCAGGCGCTAATATTGGATGAGAAGCTCACAATCTTCGTTCCAGTCCATCCCATCCCAAAGGTGCTTGATGGGGTTGAGGTCACAGAACTCAGTGTTCGGGCCAGGCAAGTTCTTCCACACTGAACCCATCAAACTTTGTCTTTACAGTCCTCGCTTTGTGCACTGGGACACAGTCATGTTGGAATAGGAAAAGGGCCTTCCTCAAACTACTGGTAGCATAACATTGTCCAAGATGTCTCGGTATGCTGAAGCATTAAAATTGTCATTCACTGTGGATAAGGGGCCAATTTAACACACAAATTCAATAATTAACAGGTTTGGCCAAATACGTTTGTCCATATAGTGTGTGTGTGTGTAAATATATACACACACCGCCTGACAGGACACACACCACCGTGTACATAAATACAGGATACACCTCGTGTGAAAGAACGTCGTCCATCACAGCTCTGTTCTTTCCCAGAACTCAAGAACTAGAGAGTCGCTCGGTTCCTTCGGAATCGACTCCTCTGTTCATGCCTGACATTTACTCATTTGGCAGATGGTTTTATCCACATAGGCGAGAACTCGATCCAAGCACAGAGATCCAGTACAGAGACTCCTTAACTTCCGGATGAATCGTTACAGCTGAGTTACTAAAGCTCGCCGAGCCGCTTATCTCATTAAACTAACAGTAACAGTCAAATGAAGGAGCGCGAGCTTGATTAACTTGCTCTGCTAACATGCTAGCCAATAACACCACACCACCGGCATCGCTTGTTTCTCTTTTAAATCAGTCTCAGTATCACCATCAACCCTCGACAACAAGAGTAAGGCCATGTTGAATCGTTCCAACCGATTCTACTCGTTTTACACACTCTCTCTCTACAGCTATCTCACTAACCAAGTCACCGGCTACGAGGTAAACGCTAGCTAGTCAGCGTTAGCCCGCTTTAAGCTAAATTCGGTCACTAGGAAACGCAGCTCGAGCTCTACGCAGCCAGACGCACGCTAACCTCCCAAATGTTAGCCCGTTTTATTGAATACCGGTCATTAACGCCCTATAAACCGAGTACTACATGTCAGGAGATATATTATCGGTGTAAAAGAGGCCTTTCCCGGTAGGCCGCGCCCGCCGCTCTGCATGTTACACCGAAGCAGGTTCCGGATTCGAACTGAAAATTCACCACAAAACCCGGGTCGAAAAGCCGACTACCGTCGACACCATCCCGCCGGAACCGTGGCGTCTGTCCGCACCAACAAGGCCTTCGACTCACCTCGACATCTCGGCCCTTGTTTTTAAAGCTTTTAATGCGATGGTTTTCCAAGCCGGCGTTTTCTGCCATGGCTGTGTGTATGCGCGTGTGTGTCCTCTCCGTGTGTAAGTACGACTCGCGGAGCTCCGCTCAGGCACTCAACTCGAGAAGCAAGCCGCGATCGAACAGAGGTGACAGCATTATTTTTTTCCCACACCGCTATTCCGAGAAGACCAGCCTCCTCCCGATTGATTGGCTGGAGAAACCTGGAATCCGATTGGACTGCTTAGGGTTGTGCGCGGAGTTATGAAACGGTAGCCAATAAGAGCGCAGAGGGTAGAATAGCAAAGCCAATCCGGGCGTGGAAGGCGGGATGAGCCGGAATTTGTTGCGAAAAGAAAATAACTCGACGTAACGGAACGTTATGGGGCAGGAACGGAGGCGCTCTAAAAGGGGGAGGGGCGAAGGCAAGGATTTCTCTTCGTATGTTGAAATCACTAAACTTTTTTTCAGACGCATTTTTTAATGTTCCGTCACGCTAGCGGGCACCTAGCTAAAACTGTACTGTTTAGCTGGAATACAGTAATCGTTATACTGTAATCTGTAGTTAATATAACTGCAGAAGTTAGCCAAGATGCTAAAAGCGGTTCAGCACATCATTTACGTCAGTCCTGCGTAGATGTTGCGCATGTTCCACCAGCTGACTCGCTTACCCATTGCGCCAAAAATGTCTTCAATCACGTTTCTAACATTATTTTCCCTTGATTAAAATCAGAATGGTATTTCAAGAACAAGTTTATGCGTGTGAGTATAAACATGATTTGCAAAAACTAACAAACAATATATATATATTTTATTACTATCCTAACACATCACACAAACAACCCCTGCCTAATCAGTGCACACAGTATCTAATGGGAACCTTAAAATAAAGAGTTTCACAAACAAAACAAAATAACTCAAAACCCAAATACAACAGCTTTTTCCCTGCAACCTTTTACATCTTGTTTATTACATTATGTTAGTTGCATTAGTCAAGCAAATCTATGGAGACATGAAAAGAAAGACAAATAATAAAAAAACGTAGTGAATTAACCGATAGTCTTATGATATTTGGTAAAACCACATTTGTCACTTATGTATAAGCACATGTAAAACAAAATTAAAAATTAAGACATGGCTTGTTCTGTAATAATGCAGTACAGAGATTTTTGCTTAAAAAAATTCAACAACACATAAATAGTCACAAAATATCATTCCATAATTGGAAATTTCTCTAACATTGCAAATATTCACATTTTACTTCAGGTCAGTTGTAATGTGTCATTGTCAGTTGACTTTGATTTAACTTATTTAGAGGAAGAGTTTCTAATAGGATCAGGTTAGATTATTGTTCAAATGTATAAATTTTTTTAAAGCAGCACATTATTTGTAACCCAAAACAAAGTGCAAGGAATTTGGAGGATTTCTGTGCAGACACACAAATAAACAGTCCTTGTAATTTTTTTTTTTTTAAATACACAAAACAAGGCAGAGTTGAAGCGTTCTGACTGTGAACATGAATCGATTCTACATCAGAGAAATTACTGAAGATATAACACTGGTCAGATGCACTTTTGAACTGGCAGAGTTTAACCGCCGGACTTCCCCAGAGGTATAGTAGTGGGAATTAGTCACGATGACTGCTGTCTGGAAAGCTGATGTGCTCAGAGTCGCACGAGCATCAGAAGATCTGCTGCTCAAAAAGAATCTTTTGGTAGCCTTGAGGGGGTGGATGGTAGAAGTCACTAAACTGACAATCCAAAATCGCACTGTCGTCCACTGCATGATGGGAAAATCAAAACAGAAACGGAAAAAGTGAAATCAGTTTCATATCATTCATGCTACTGCAACGAAGTATGCAAAATGTTATCGTTTCAAATGCTGCTTTGTACCACAGCGGTCCTAAATGGTTAATTCTGAAAAAATTAATAGACTGTAGAAATAACAGCTGTGTTTAGGATTAAAACACACACACAATGTGATGAGAACTCACAGGACTGGGACTAAACAGCTGTCTGTCCAAAGAAACCCCACTTGTCATCGTGACTATTTAGAATAAGACTTAATTTTGCTAGGAAGCACAAGGAGTGGACTTTGGAGCAATGGGAAAAGGTCTGATGAGTCGAGATCGACCCCATGTTATGATCTGGGGTTGCTTCAGTTCGTCAGGTCGAGACTCAGCAAAGTTATGTGGCAATAAAAATGAAGTCAGCTGACGACCTGTATGTACTGAATGACCAGGTTATCACATCTATGGAGTTGTTTTCCTCACTGAGGGCACAGGATTATCTGAGGACCCAGATTATAAAAGCGCAGTTCTCGGAGTATAAGGAATCTTTTTCATACGTGACTCGTCACATCGCTGTAATCAACGATAAAATTGGTCGAATGAAATCTTTGAGTGTGCGTCTTTATTAAAAAAAAAATTTCACCAGACAGTCTGTGATTTGCATCTACAGTAAATATTTGGTAATTATGAATGAACCTTGATTAAAAAAAAAACTTGAAAGGACACTTTTTCAAGTAATTCAAGTTCTACTGTACATGTGAAAGAGCTGAATAATGTGATTCCTTAAAGAAAGTGCACGTCATGGGGGAAAAAAAAACCCGTTTCCATAACACGCTGACTCACCATATACTACAGGAAAGACTGTTCCTCGAATGCCTGATGCTGGGCAGTTCATGTTCTTCCCATTCAGGTACAAATTCATCTCGACGTGGTCGTACGAAACACCCTGCAAATGAACGGAGACAAACTAAATTAAGTAAAAGGGACACAAACATTGAGCCATTTAACAAACAGAAATACTGTAAAACAGTTGTGTTTTATTTCTTACTGAGATTGATTAAGATGTGAAGCCAGTCAGTTATTTGATATGTAATACAACAAAATGTATAATAATAACAAATTAAAAGCTTTATCTTTTATTAAGTTTGGCAAAAACATCATCTTGAGGGGAGAAAAGGACACCCAATTTGCAGCTGCTTAGGCACCAAGTACATGGCAGCACTACAGCCAGCTTTAAACAAGTTTCCTTGTTGCCCCTGAAGAGCCTTATTGCCTCAGAAACTCACCACTACGTCTCCTTCCTGTGGCAAACTGTTCGCCGGTAGCCGATTCCTCTCCTCGTTATTATGGTACACGGTTCCGTCTTGCCGAAGCACCAGGCTGTGTGCGTCTCTGCCCATTGGGACGTGGTTAAGGTTAGCTTTCTGTGTAGCCACCCCTACACCCCAAATACCTGATGGAGGCAAAGGGGAACTAATTACCCACAAAATATTAGGTGTGTTAAAAATATTAGCAGTTACAATGATCTATTCCAAGTAGAGTTTTTGTTCGATATTTGTTGGTAAGGGGACAGATGTGGCTAAGGCGGCTTGACACTCGTAGGTTTGATGCCACCTTTAGGCCCTTGGGGAAGGCCCTTAATGCCATCCCCCATGCAAAATTACTCTCCTACTGCTGGTCCCAAAGTCCAGATTAGAAAGGTGATGAGAAAGTTGAATGGTGGGCTAGAAACCTGGCCTTGTAAAAGCTATAGAAATGGCAGAACTCATTGGCTAAACTGATTAAGTTGGCTAGAGTGTTCAGTGTTCAGTAACACTGTTAACTGTTAACCTCCTGCCTTATTGCAATTCTTGTTTGCTGCTTACTTGTTATATATTATGTGAACTGGCTGCTGTAATGATACAATTTCCCTTTGGGATTAATAAAGTACGCTATCTATCTATCTATCTATCGATCATTGTATTAACTTTGATTACAAACTTCAATTTATGACTGTATCCTATTCGAAAAAAAACTTTTGAAGTTCTAAATACCATGCGAGGGTCATAAAGGAACAGCCTTAATATGGTAGTATATTATATGTAATATAGTATACCATGGTAATACTATGGTAAGAAACCCCAGCCACTGGATGCAGTGCCAGTCCCAAGCTCGGATAAACTTGACCTGTGCCAAGTTGTGTGCGGATCGGATGGTCAGCTGTAGCGACCCGTCGATGAGAGCAGCCGAAGAAAACAACAACCATGGTATAGAACTTTTATAGAGCACCTGGATAGGTACTATGGGACTTCAGTGAGCACCATGGCAACATGTGCTATGATTTGAAATTTGTGTTTTATGATCACATTGGATACATGAATAGAAAAAAAAAGAAGCATAGCCTGGTTGGGACTACAACGTTAGATTTGTAAATGGTTGATTCATTTGGAGGTTTCATCTGTGTCAGTACACGGCTAATGGCCAAGCATCTGTTTGAAATCACAGCTGATGTACTGAACAGGGCTGTCCAAATTCAGTCCTATTGTGTTAGACGAGTCTGTAATTCACCAACACGCCATCTCGCCTGGCATTTAACAGATCAATCAGATTCAGATGTGTTTGAGTAAAAGAAATAAACAAACTGGGCTGGATTTGCCCAATTTGGAAACAAAGTTGTTCCACTGTCCAGAAGTGTCTAAATGCCTAGCCTGACCAGGGTGCACCTCCACTTACCTGTGGACTGAATCTTGAACTCAAAGTAGCTTTTGTTTTGATGGAGGGGAGCGTTTGCGAGGCAGGCCCCTGTGCCACATATTCTTCTGCCACTCTTTACAATAACCACATCAGTGCCTGGAACACAGCAGACACGTTGACGAAATTGAAATGGAGGAAATACACACAAAGAGATTAGAAGCCTGAGATAAAGCACTGATCTGTGGAGATTGTATACAGTGCTCGCCTGCGCACTATGTCGTTGGTCTTTCGGCTGGTTTATACAAACGCATCAGAAATGTTTAGTGCTTAAAATCTCTTATTTTTCCTGTATAAAATGTGATCTTGGTGAACACTACGTCACAGCTCTTACCCATGTGACTGGTGTCCAGCTGCACTGTGGGCATTTCTTTCAGCGCGACGTGTCCGGAGTTTCCGCGGTCACAGCAGTCAAAACAGCAGGAAAACAAACCAGCCATGATGATAAAAAAAACACGTACGTTTTACCAGTCTCAAGCGTTTTCGTCTGGAATATATCTGTGTCCTATTAAAAAAATAAATAAAGCTATTTGTTTACTGTTCCAGCGGAGGTCATGTTGCCCCCGGATTCACATCCGTACTTGTAAATGTCCGGATATGACGTAAGTGGAATGCACAAGCAAGGTAAGAGAAACAGCGACACCTAGTGGTGCCTTTTAATATTATTATTATTATTACTATTATTATTCAGGCCCAAGCACTATGACAAAATAATAACAATAATAATAATAATAATAATAATAATAATTTCTGATAATAATAATAACTGTGACAGTGCACAAGCAAAATAAGAGAAAGCGACATCTAGTGTCACTTATCATTACTATTATTATTCTTTTTATTATTATTGTTATTTTTATTAGGGCCCAAACACCACGACACAGTAGTGTGAAGCGCCCTAATAATAATAATAATAATAATTACTATGTTCTATCAACAATAATAAAACTTACAGTGAACAGGCAAAATAAGAGAAACAGCGACATCTAGTGTCACTTATCATTACTATGACTATTCTTTTTAATTATTATTATTATTATTATTATTATAAAAATTACAAATATTCGCAGACTAATATTTGACTGAATAAAAACCCCAAAAAGTCAAACGTGATTATTATTAATGATTCCATAAAACAAGGTAAATTTTTGCACCATTTGCAAGTGCAGGAGAATTTTACACACAATCAAAGAATCCAAAGTGTTTATTTCTCAAGTAAGGGGAGTAAGTCTAAAACTAACTACTCGTGCACTTGGGCTAATAAAAAAAAAATTCAAAACAGTCTTTCGATTTACTTTGGTAGATGTTAATCTGTTGTTGAAAGGATTATTCAGATGACAGTACGGTAGAAAGTGTGACAAAAATGAGTCAGACTCACATTAAACCGGTGTGACCTCACCGGCTTAACTTAGGGTGAGTTTTGCATGGCAACAACATCTCGTGGGGGGGTAAAAAGCTTTCACGCTTCACGATCTCTACTCATATTTAATAGCGTGCTTTAGTGGCTCATATTTCAGTTGATTTGTAAAGTATTTCAAAGTATTTTGCCTAACATCACTCGATATTATTTTTTATTTTTTTTTAGTAAAAAAAAAATCTGCACGGCAACAATCGCCATGATGACGCTCGCGAAGCGCCCTAGTAACTGGCGCGCGCCCTTTCTGTCCAATAGAAGCGCGCTGCGCTCCATCCCGCGCGCGCACACCGAGCCTCAAACTGCAACCAAAGGTTGTGTTTTTTTGTCGGGATTTTCCGTTTAACCTGATGTATTTTTATATGCAAAAGGTCTTTCGGGCTCCCCGTAAACAGATGGCAAGGTAAATGGACCAGGACAAGGTACAGTAGGTCGGTGCTGTGTGATCATGGTGATGATGATAATGATGTGTCTGTCGGCTGTGAGGGATTCATCTTTTCCAGGTTGCGTTTTATTTAATCTCTCTTTGCTATAGGCTGGGCTTTGCTTCCTCATAGCAGCAGCAGTGCATTGGCCAGAGATTTGGAACATCGGTACCACTGGATTAGATGATGCAGCTGAGAGATGTTGTAGTCTCAGTTTGATGTCTCATGCATGGGCTTCTTCAAACGACCGAGCTATTTCCAGAACGTCCATTTAGAGAAACACTGCTTTTCTACGAATCTTTTGGATTGCAGTCTAGCTGCTGTCACGGTTGAAGATCCCTGTCTAGATTTCGCAGCAGCCTCCCTAAGGGCTCTGCTGCCATGTCAGCGTAAAAACACTAACGTTGTGTCCCTACAGCCTGCAGCTGCACTTGAGCCAGTCGCAGGTCTTTCTAAGAATTCTTTTCAAAAACTGTAAACTTTTATCAACTTTGTTTCTCGCGTTTGATAAAGACTTATAATTAGGGAAACATGAGAGCATGCACTTCTCGGCACAACGAAAACGATATATATAAAATGTAACTTATATAACTTTTAAAAGATGTATATGCAAGTTGGAGGGAAATTTTTCAACGTGCACAGTGCTCAGAATTAGCACTACAGTTCAGTCTTTTAAAAAATCTTTTGCAAAAAAAAAGTTGCAGGCGTGGACATGGCACAACTCGCGTGTTTTTTTGTTTTGTTTGTTTTTAGTAGAATACAACTTAAACAAATGCAACATGATTTTTTTTTATCAATGCGGATTGCATCATATCTGCGCGTACTTAGACCTGCACTGTGGTTATGGACTTAAAAATAAGGAACTGAATCAAAACGCGCGCGCAAAACGAAAGGGTTGCCATTGCGCGCGCATCCCTCTCACTCTCTCAGCTGAGTCATCATCTCTGAAACGAGGACATCTAATTTTCCTCTCCGCAACCATCATTAATTCTTGAAAACAAAAAAAAAATGTTAAAAAATCGCATCGCATTAGAATTCCTTGTTCAATGCACCGCTTTTAATGACGTCATACTTTCTAAGACTGGGTAGTGAGATACTGTATGTACTTTGCGTTGTTGCTATAAGGTGGTGACGCTTATGTTGTGCACTTTATATATATACATATGTATATTTCACCTAGAATATGTTTGTAAAACCATATAAAAAATAAAAAGATTTAAAGCCAAAGCTTGCAGTTTTTGGGTAAAAGCTACATAGTAGATTAACACTGGATGGTACAGTACCAAACCAGAGAAAAGGAAAATATACAGTAGATCAGTACTTTTTTTTTAGGAGAGAGATTGTGGTCATGGTGTTATGTGCTGTGTGTACTACTTTCACACATCCTTAGATACTGTTAGAATGAACACATGTATTTTACCTGTGGCCATTGATACCATCCTAGACACAAACCACTACAGTAAATACAGGAAGCTGCATTAAGAATTCTTGGACTTTTGCTGTGCATTGCTTGATTTTTTTTTCATGTCTACTCAAAACTTTCACCATCCATGAGTATCTTCTTGTCTCTTAAACAAATCTGAATCCAATCTCAGTGACAGCTTTTAAAAAGACTGCCTTAATCGATTGACTAATCCAATAATGTTTTATTTTTACAAGTTTTACAAACTATGAAACTGTACCTTTACTTGTCAGTTAGGGTAGTATGCTTATTTTTTGCATTTTTCGTCCACTCGATGTGTTTAAAAAAAGATTTAAAGGACATCAGTTGAGCTTTCAGTGTAAAATATTAAAATGTGCACTACATGCACTTTCTAGGTAAAGGATACGCAAAAAGGTACTAAAGATGCATGCAATAAACCTACAACTCGATAACAATTTTTCTCTGATAATGTACCCAAGAGGCAGAGTAATTAATGATCAGGGTGGTTTGATTCTTTGCCTATATCTTGTATGTGTCACTGCTGGTGGATTTCTTTAGGCTGTCTGTAATGTTGCTAGGTAATGGATAAACATTACAACATCTATGCAGTATATTAGCTGATGGCAGGGTGGTAGTACTCGACAATCAAATCTGTAAAAAAAAAAAAAGAATTTGATCACTTTTAATGTTGGAGATAAAAATTTCACCACATAGGTGTCAACCATTACAAGACATCCACACTTAAGACTTGCTTGCATGCAAGATGGAGCGAAGCCTGAGTTTAAAGTTGTAAATAGCAAAGTGTTTATTGACAGAGACTGGGCGTTGTTTCGTTTAATAATGGAGTATCTGAGAACTGGCCGAGTCACTTTATCAGGTGAATCTGAGACCGATGGACTGCTGTGTGAGGCTGAATTTTACAACATCAGCGCTCTTTCTGATTTTCTGCGCAGCAACAACTGCTATACGAAGAGCGAAATCCTTGAGCTCGGCTTTGTCATTCAAGATGCTCAAAGTTTCTTAATGGTATTCAGTTCCAAGAGCACAACCCTTGCTACACTGGCCTCAAGAATACCAGTGTTCGCCGAACAATCCGCAAATCTTTACTCAGAATTTGATGGAGCATCTTCCACTGCATTGACCCTCACACCATGATCTCGTTTTTCAGTACGATGCTGACTGCTCTGATGGAAAACAGTTGTCTGCAAGGTGAGCGAGAAAATGTAAACTAGCAGCGCTTCAATCTTGCACAATGTTTCATTACACATTGGGATATTTTATATGAAATGTACATAACAAAATTCAGCATCCTGTTTGTCATGTTTCAATAAAGTTAACCTATTTCATATAAGCTGGTGATAGCTTGTGCAAACACAACTGTTTTCCTGTCTGTTTTTTTTTTCTTTCTTTAAACAGACGTATCACCTTAGAGCCAGATGCAAGAAAACTCCTCAATGCCACGAAATGTTCTTGGCCTGATGGTGGAAATTATTATGGGAGAACGCCTTCGCCTAATCAGCATCCGCACAGAAAAAATTGAGTGTTATACTTTTGAGAGAAGGAGGGGGAACATATTCTTATCATCAATAACCCATATAAAGCACCTGTGTCAAAATAAATAGAGAAATATATAAAACAAAAGACAGATCTTAGAAATGATCAATCAATTGATAATCAAGTATTTTTTTTTTTTTTAAAAAGAAAAGAATTGAGAACCAGAGGCAGTTTGAGGTTTCCCAGAAGATGGCGATGCTGTGTTATATAGGCCATGATGCATTTGTGAAAAAAGTATATATTTTATTATTTGTGACAATAAAATGTGTTAAACAATGATTAGTAATGTATATTTAAAAGTGTTTGATTTGTCATTTACTTGGAAAGCCTCATCATTTGTTGTGAATTTTACTAGTTGTATTACTCTTATATTATTACCCATTATTTGAACAAACAGAAAAGCCATTAACGTTAAAGTCTTAATAATGTAGTCATCTGTTAATCTGCAGTACAGTAGGTCGCTATATATATATATATTGTAACAGCCTAGCTGTACTATATCTCAGATTCAATATCTGATCGGTTAAGACATCCAATTAAAAACAAATTCATCTTTATTTAGTTGATATTTTATTTTCTTACACAATAAATCATCTGTACAAAATTTACACAGCAAGTTAGTCGTTAAAATATGAGATTCATTTGTGCCACATGCAAAGGTTATGGCCTTAAACATGTATGTATACACATGCACTTCTAATCTATTCTGAATTCAGGCTCCTTGTACACACAAATGTTACCTTAACTACTACATTCTTTAAAACACTGGCAATCCTGAGTCCTGAAGGAGAGGCCAGGTCAGACTTCATGTTTGCCGGCATGCTGTAGTGCGAGATGACCTACCTCCCCTTTCTCTCCCCTGTCCGTGGCTGAGACTTGTGCAGTGTGAGCAGACGCAGAGAGGAGTGCACGGTAAACGGCCAGCCTAACTTCAGCAGCACGGTCAATACTGGAGGATTCACTACTGCTTTAACTCCAATATTTACGTGCTGCTACAGCCAGGCAGCCAGTCGCGGCGAGGATGGTCAGGAGCCACAAAACACACGCACAGACAGAGATAAAGTGACGTTCTCAAAGCTTCCCCTTTTTTTCTTTTCTTTTTTTTTTGCATACTTTCTCTTCCTTTTGATTCGGAAGCGCGTGTGTGTCCCGGAGTTGCTGCCGCAGCACAGCACGGCCTGCACCCTCTTTAAAATAAACTCACAAACCATTCTGTGCTGCTACGGCACCGCCAGGCCCCCCGCGCGAGCGAGCGCGCGCACGCGCAAACGCACGCGCGCACTCGCGCGCGACCGAAAACACAGACGCGCTCGTTCTCTCTCTCGCTCGCTCGCCTGACTGCGCGCGCAACCGGACAGACAGACAGACAGACAGACCGGGGCTTCCAACAACCCTGCAAGCACAAAAAACATGAAATAAATTAAAAAATATAAGAATAGGAATGAGAATACATTAAACCATGTGGGTTTTTCTTTATATATACAGTAAGAGTGAGTGTGTAATGCACGGAGTGCGGTGTGTGATGTAAGCAAACAGAAGGTGCGTTAAATCATGAGGAATTAAATAGTCGGGCATCTTATCCTGGTGCTGATCCTGGCATTAAACATGACATGCACATTTCCTACCGGAGCCCCCAAACTTTCCATCATACAGGAAAAAGAGTTATCATTTTAAAAATCATTTTAAAACAAAACGTTGTTTTATTTAACATCCTCTACACGATTGCATGCCAACACGCACAGGTCATGATGAACTCGTGTGAACACACCTGGTGTCATGCATGTCCAGTAATTGTTTGATTCTGTTAATTCCACCCGTACACATGGAGACTTTTGTGACTTTTTCAGTCTTTCACGCGCCACTGAAGATGGCTTTGGACTGCGGCCACTTTTGCTTCAGTTTAGGACTACGATGGCTTTAAAACGGGTTTTTTTTTTTTGTGCTCAAATCTCCATCAGTGACCAAATCAGATTTCATGTTAAAACTGTCATGAATTTCTGTTGCACAGTTACAACTTTTCTAACCAAACAGCCAAAGGTTATTGAAGGGAATTATTTGTAATCCCTATTTTTCGGAGTCACCCAGCTGAGGATGGGGTTTCCCTTTTGAGTCTGGTTCCCCACAGGGGGCTCTTGCTCATATTTTGAAAAGTGTATTTCCTTGCCACCTTTACTTCTGTCTTGCTCATTAAAGACAGATTAATACATTTTAAAATTATCTGTAATTTAGAAACTTTTACTGAAAAGAAACTAAACTGCATGGTGACGATGTTAACTGAAAAAAAAAAGCAGTACACACTATTATAGCACTAGACACAAATATACACTGACAAATAGTGTGTGAATTAACTAGATTTTTACAAAACTAGATTACAAAACCATAACATGAGAGTACATCAGTACATCATTTTGTCAATAATCTTCACATCAAGCTGCAAACTGCCTTTAATTTGAGATGTTATTTTGGTTAATTTATTAATTTTTATTTATTTATTTATTTTATTTTTTGTGCATGGGTCAGAATTACTCACAACTCTTAAACATAAGCATCATAAAGCAACCTTTACCAGTAAACTAAGCACACACACTGGCTATAAAATTAATCCTAAATTAACTCTTACTGGGTTCACCGGTTAATCTGATTATTACTAACTAAATACAGATATAAATAATAGATATAAAAAGAGAGAGAGAGAGAGAGAGAGAGAGAGAGAGAGATCAAAATTCATGAAAATACAAACCCATCCTGTTTTTCTACCAGATGAATTAAGCCCTAATTCATCCATGCTTGTCATTCAAAAAATCAAGACTTCACAACGATTTAAAACTTTGAAAGGACACTTAAGACTGTTACTTTACAAACCTTATATTTACAATAAATAATAAGTATAAGAACTAATAACACCACCATCGAATAAGATGTTGCTTTTATATCTGGCACCATTTTAAAATGGTGGCTCTCCATTTATCAGTACTGCCTTCACATGTCATGTAAATAACTGATAACGTGACCCCCCCCCCACACACACACACAGCCTTTTAGCCTGAAGGCATTACCCGCTTCCCTTCAAACCTTTTGTACAACACCTTTGCTGACCAACTGTTCACCATAGAAATAACAAAAGAGAGCCAACAAAACAAGCCCACGCTTATAATTTAAGAAAATAATAATAAAATTAGATTTAAAAAATAAATAAACGACCAGCATTAACCAAACAAGCCTTACAAGCTTCCCAAATTCTGTTGGGGAAAAAAAAAAAAAAAAAAAAAGGTATTAATGTGTAAAATTTTTAAATGTTCTGTAAGAATCCTAATACCAAACCTATATTTTCTTTATTAGTACTTATTCTCAGAATTATCTGACTTTCATTGTGTTTCATTGTGTGAGTGACAGTTGTGTAATATGGTCGTGTGGCTGTGTACTGAATTCAGACAGCGCTGTAAAACTGTAAAATGACACAGAATGAAAAAGAGCAAATGTGGTCGGTTTTCTAGGTACCGTTCCACGATACAGATAAATTACAGCATTTGCTCTGGCTGCTTTTTCCCACCTGACCTCTTCGAGACAGCAGCTATTACAATTACATAATCTACTCAGTGAAGTTTCTTTATGCTCCGACATGCATCAGACATCCGATCTCGATCGCGAGTTGCTCGCGCTATATTGTTGTAGTATATTTTTAAGCGCACTATTCTTGGGCCTGGGGCATCCTGGTCCAAAAAAAAAAAAAAAACTTCTATACTGTATGGCTGCTCAACCACAAAAACACACATACTGTATATACCTAAACATAACATTTGCAGAAATTAACTAATCTACTTACCGTGGCATGATTTGGAGACGCCGTTGTCTTGGGTTGGTACAGGGTGTGTAACCGCTCACGAGACTTGCTCTGTGCAGCAAATAAAGAAGAAATAAAACACATTACTGAAATGCATGGGCTCACATCACTGGTGTGTCTGGCTGCTGCTGTTCAGTGACTGGTTTATTTCTGTTTTCACTACTTTTACTGCTACACGTGGCGTTAACACATGAGGTAAATTGTTTCAACAATTGTGGTATGCACGGATTAAGACTAATCACGGTTTTATAGTTACTATGTGCCTGGTGTGTGTGTGTGTGTGTGTGTGTGTGTGTGTGTGTGTGTGTGTGTATGTATGTGTGTGTAAGAGAGAAGATTTTTTTTCTGAACTTTAACAATTTTCCTTGTTTTATTTATTTAGATAAATTTTTAGTTTTGCGTCTTAAGTTTTAAGACAGTATTAATAAAGAATCCTACAATGTACATATTTTTTCCTCAACACCCTGCTGCTGCCTGCTCCCTTTAAGTGACCCAGTAATACAGGTCTATAGAGCAGAGACTAACTGTGAATCTTTTTTAAAATTTTTTATTTTTTTTACTTTCAATCAATCGGCCAAAAAATATACAAATCTGGTACAAAGTGAAGTTCTAAGACAACACCCCCCCCCCTTTCTCTATTTTCCTGTATTGAAAATCAAGGAGTTGTTGTTTTGACCTCAACAGCAGCAACAGTTTCTTATAGAAACCATTCTTTCACAAAAGTAAAAAATCTAATGAAGCAAAATGTTTTTCAAAAAGTTATTAAGTTGTAGTTACATGGGTTAAATGCAGTGTTCATGCTTTTATTAACCAGCTGCAGTGGAAACCCAACCATTAGGACAAACATCAGGGTGTGAGAATGTGTTGCCAGGTATTTTACCACCATATCAATGTAATCCGCAACCATGGCAAAATATAAAAAAATAAAATAAAATAATATTAATAATAAAATGAATTGCCCTCAAACACCTTCCGAACTGGATAATTTGTAAAAAAAAAAATATATATATATATATATATATATATATATATATATATATATATATATACACACACACACACACACACACACACACACACACACACACACATACAGTTAATTAATTAATAAATAAATAAATACATTCGAATGCATTCTTCTTACATCAGGCTGCAGTGTAACTTTTACTCTTGGGTCCTGAGAGAGTGGTGTAAGTGTGTTCAAGTTAGTAACTGTGTATGTCGAAGCTTACAGAAAAAAACAACAACATTTGCTTCCTACCACAAAAAGGGAAGTTGCTACAG
The DNA here is from genome assembly GCA_030347435.1 of Clarias fuscus. Lineage (NCBI taxonomy): Eukaryota > Metazoa > Chordata > Actinopteri > Siluriformes > Clariidae > Clarias > Clarias fuscus. Next base: position 14,143,078 of record CM059227.1, on the reverse strand, counting down.
TATTTTTACTAAAAGTCGTAAGCAAAGGGGACAACATGCTACTCTGTGCCGAGTGTGTCAGAGTGGGACTTGTGCATCATGTGTATATGCATAGGTGTCTGTGTGTGTGTGTGTGTGTGTATGTCCTCAGCTTTTTACACAGCATTATCAATTATCACAGCACACTACAATGCCCAAACACACCGTCCACAAAAGTTTTTACCACTTGCTTAGCTAGTTATTTTGATCTTTTCCCATACTGCACTACTTTATCACACAATACCAGAAACCCATCAATAATAACAATAATAAAAATTATAAAATCGACAAACAGCAATATTAACCACATTTAACTTATAAATATAAAATTATTACCACAATTAAGGTTACCATCAGAATTTAAAAGTGGTGGAAATGAGAGTGTACATGCAGGCCTCTCAGGAGCTTTCAGTCCAAGCAATCATCTCTCTCTCTCTTTCTTTCTTTCTCTCTTTCACACGCACGCACACACCCACACATGCATATACAACTCCTCAAAGGCAAAGCCAGGCCAAGCCCGAGTACCAAGTACCGTTTACCTTAATAACGTCAGAGAAGAGAGGGGGGAGTCCTGACAGACAGCACGTGCTGTACTGAGGACAGCTCTAACGCAGCATGCTTACATCAGAGCCACATGTTCCTCAGAGCACACGCAGCTCTGTAATTGGCAATCACGTCGAGACTTTCACTGCTGCACTTCACTCGCCGAAAAAACACACTCGAAGGGCCGAAACCTCCAAAAGCAAATGATGAGTTCACAGGCGCCTGAGCCCCACCCCCACGCTGCTGACCTTCAAAGGCTTCCTCCTCTCCACACTTTATGGCCTTAAAAATAACATGCAAATCTTTTTAATGGTCAAGCTACTTTTAACCAACTTCCTCGAATTTTACACACACACACACACACACACACACACACACACACATATATATACGCATTGCTAAAATATATTTAAAATTAGGAAGGAGAAGAGGAAAAAATATGCCTCTCAGATAAGTGACAAATTCTTCTTGGGCATTTAGCTGTATTAAAAGAAAAGGGGATAAATATAAAATGTTTATTGGCATATAAAAAAACAACAACAACAAGGCATTGATAAAACAACAAGTCAAAAAGCTTGCTTGAACAGTCTGTATTATTTACAAGAGAAGCTTCCTCTCAAAGGGAGATTATAATGTGATCCCTTTGAAGTGAACACAGCCCTTAGAGCTCGAACCTCACATCACAAACTAGTGAGAGTTACACACGATGCATTATTACAGGGTAAATGAAATATATTTTTATTTATACAATGGGCCGTTATGAAAAGGGTGCATAAGGATATAATTTGTGTGAGATATATATAATAATAATATATATATATATATATATATATATATATATATATATATATATACACACACACACACATTACACCACAGTGAATATATGAAGCCAATTTTTCTCTGTCAATTGTGTATTGTTTATTGCTGACGGGTCTGACAAAAATATATCATTATTTCGACATAATTTGCATTTCGTTCAACGCAAGGCTCTGGATTTCTCTAGAAAACTATTTGAGTCAATTCAAATTTAAGCCGCAGTTGTAAGGTTTTCATTTGACTCACTCTTGAATAAAAAACAAAACAAAAAACAAAAACCTACAAATATAACTACTTGAGGTCACACATATACATATATATATATATATATATATATATATATATATATATATATATATATATATTTTTTTTTTTTTCCAGGTTGACAGTGAGTCAGCATTCGGCTACCAGTGATCCAGAAATGACTACAACAGCACGGGGGGAAAGCGATAGTGACGCGTGTGACCTAAACAACCAATTTATCCACCATTATTGGCCTCCGTGTACTTTCGAGAAGCGCTTGAGTCAAACCCGATATAATGTAATCATTTACATTATACCTAAATGAGTTGTTAAAAAAAAATTTTTCGTCATGTCAACCACGCTAATATGTACGGCCGCTCATTATTTCTACTAATTGGTCACGGTGGCTGTGCTGCAACAAGGCTGCAAGTGAAGGGTGGAGATAAAGAATAATAATAATATTCATAAAAAAAAAAAAATAATAATAATAAACTGATTTCAACTTGATTAAAATTATAGTTGAGTTACATAAAACTCACTTTGTGTGTTATAAGGCACTTTGAATGGTTTGTATTTTTCAAATGTAAAATAATAATAATAATAATAATAATAATAATAATAATAAAAAACAAAAGTAAAAAATAATAGAAAATACATAACTAAACACTAATAAAACAATAAACAATATGGAATATATTTTCAAATGTTTACTCGTAAGTTAATGAAATGTTTTAATGATGATTTTTTTTTTCTTTCTAAATAGCAAGGGGCCACCGAGGACTCTTTTCCACAGCCATGCTGATTGCAAGGAGGGACAGGGACGCTCGGGGGACATCTGGGTCTCAAATCGGCAACTCTGATCACATCACACGTTGTGCACCAGCATTTAAAACATCAATGTCTATTACTGTATAGAATAAATGCACTGGTTGGGGTGTTCCATGAGTGAAATTAACTGCTAGGTCTCAATATAGCTGAAATATATATTTGAAATATTTCAGAAATATTTTATTTAATATAACAAATTACACTAAAACACTGTTGATGTTATTGTACTTCATGTTAAGAAGCTCCTGAAGGCAAGTACCATTTCAATTCAGTTGAGAAGATGGCTGTTCATATTAAGGCCTACATTATGAAGCCTGTGTTATGTACAGTAAGGCAAATACAACCAAAACCTTTTCAACAACTACCAATTCACCTCCAATGATGATGTGCATAAAAATTATTAAATATATATTATTGTTCATGAGATAAAATGTCACTTCTGAGCTTTTATACTGAAACACACAGTGTGTGTGTGTATGTGTGTATTTTATGGGTCTAGATCTGAGAACACCTGGTGCCTAACAATAATAATAATAATAATAATAATAATAATACAAGCACAACAATTTTGCAATAATGTAATATCTGGGCACCACAAATTTTACTTATGACCCTTTTCAGATTACACTTTTTGTTTAAGTCCAAGATGAGGGCTACACTTGAGGGAGCACATTAAGTGAGCTACATAAAACATGCAAAATTTAACCAAAGTCAGTACCAAGCCCCCCCAAAAACCTAGCATGCTTAAGCTGGACAAGTAACAAATAAACAAAAGCCCTTGTTACCATAGCAATATCAGTTTGTCGCATATCCCATTCTTATCTAATAAGACCTCGAGGTCAGTGGATTCTTATTCACAGCCCTTTTTTCCCCCTCTAATAAGTTCTAGTGTGCCAACAGCCATGGGACTTCAGTCTAATAGAAATTAGGAATTTTACACACATATGTTAATGTGATCACTGAAAGTTTGGTGGTGTGTGCACAAGAGTTTTAAAGGGTGTGTAACCCGTGCGAGTATATTTAGTTCAGGACTTCCTCAAACAACTGACGGTAACAATAAGCCAAAAGTAAAACTATTAACATAGAGAAATGTACATGATATAAAGCACATGCTAGGAAGTCTAATGTATAATTATATAAATTCAGACCGGACCTGTGACAGTAAAACCATATTTACCACTTTTCTTCACAACACTTCTTCAAATGAAATAAATATTTTTGTGACAACACCCACACACACTAATGCATATCTAACTTTGACTACACGAGTATTAGTGTGTAATATACTCACCTAGTAATTATGTTGTAGCTACATGCATTATTTATTATCTGTCACAAGGAAATAGGATCCTCGCATCTAGTCATTTTTCATGCAATTTGAAAAGCAAATATTTCAAACACCCTCCTGTCAATAAGGACATATGGACATGCAACAACTTGGCCAACAGTCAGCTTGTGGTAATATTTCAATTCTGAACTCTGTGGTAATTATAATTTTCTACAAAAGCCTGATTTTTCTTCTTCTTCTTTTTTAAACATAAAGTTTCCAACATTACTAGTCAGGAAATTTCTATTGCTGAGTCATTAATTTTTAAAAAGCTACATAGATATCCGAGAAACACTGGTTATGGTGAAAAAAGTGTGAGAAATGTCAGGCCTGACAGTGTGAGTGTGTGTAGAAAATGTATTCACAGTGTCAGACCACAGGTCAACAATAGAACAACTGGAAACTTGTTGTTGTTGTTGTTTTTTATTTAATGCTGGTAAACTATACCATAGCTGAGACCATCTGACCTGCTCGGAAATTTACTTTCTTCAAACCTTGATAGTCTCATCATGTACAAGAGCCTGCCTAAATTTTAAAGCAGTGAGAGGGGAGGGAAGAAAAAAAAATGCAGTGCCTCCCTGTTGAGATCTTAATATGAACAGAGAATTGGGGTCTTGCTGGAAGTTATTATGAATATTTATTATTTTTCTTTATACATATATATATATATATATATATATATATATATATATATATATATATATATATATATATATACACTAATTAACCCTGTGTATACGATAAGTGGTGTGAATCCATAGGCCTGAAAGTCTAATAAAAGTATATAAGCATGATAAGACTAGATAGGCCATGTCATAAGCAAGTTTTAAAAAAAAAAAAAGAAAGAAACTTGATGAATTGAATATATTTGTGCAATTGTGTCTGTTCTTAAAGGCATAGAGAACCACCAGGTGCGCAACATACACCCGGGGCAAGTAGGGCTCGAGCTGAACGGTTAGTGGAACATGCGCGCGCACACACACATCTACACACACACACACACACACACACCTACCTCTCTGCCAAGTCTAAACCCTTTTTTTCCCCTTAGCACTTTTTCAATTAACCACTCCCACACATCTTAAGCTACACAAATAGCCCAAAAAATGCAACTCCTTGATTCTGTAAATGAGGTTAAAATAAATAAATAAATAATATTTCCCCTGTCACACGTGTCAAATAATCAGCCAATATCCAGACGGCAGTACTTGTAAAATACACATGAAATCAAAAGCTCAAACATATTTGAGATATGCTATCTGTACAGGAGCTGACTGTATTTTCTGACTGAGAACAAAACTCAAACGAAGACGTGGGCTCAGGCCAAAACTGTCATTCTAAAAGTAGCTTAGCTCAGCTCCGCGCACACACACACACACACACGTAACCAAAAGCCAGCACAGATCTAACACACATTTGCCTCCTTTACACTCTAATGCCATGATGCTGGATACTTCATTTTAATAAGCAGGATTTTTCCCCCCTCCCTTCTTTTTAGTCTCATCCTCATCATTTCAATGTGTCCTTCAGGAAAAGTTACACGTCATGATACATCAATGGGACCATCATCTGACATCATCAATACAGCCTGGGTGTGAAATGAAACAATGTCTCGGGATGAATAGAAAGAAACATTGATACATTGTGCAGATAGGAGGTTAGTTTGTTGCAAAGAACTTTTCCCCTGACGCTTGGTGTTAAAATGGCGCAACTCGCCTTAATACCTCTCTATACACACACACACACACACACACACACACACGGATCTTTCTGGTTAACAACAAACCCGAGGTAAAACAGGTAGGTTAGTGAGTAAATGAGGTTGGAAAGCCTTACCAGCCCGGTTGGAGTGAGTGTGGTTGATCTCGGCTGTCAGAAGAGAGTGTGTGTGTGTGTGTGCGCGCGCGCGCGTGAGTGTGTGTGCATCAGGGCGAGCTGACTGCACCAGCACACATCCGTTACTCCCGCTCAAAACCGAAGCAGAAAAAAACACCCAAAATGACTTTTCTCCCGGCACCTCGATGTCGAAACCGACTCTCAAGTCTCTAAAATATTTTACAGAATTTTTCCAGATAATTCTGTCATTGCTTTTTGTTCAAAAAATGCTCTTTTTCCTCCATAACGCAGCTCGAAGGAGAGAGAGAGAAAAAAAGAGACATCTTTTCCTCCCACGGACACGGTATCAGTTAGAGACTCTTGATCACTTGTACAGCCGATGAACGCGCGATTAAAACAATACCAATAAACAAAAGATGTCCTTTTTGTTTTTTCTTCTTGTTGTTTTTTTCCCCCCAGCTTTTTTTGTCCTCCTCTCATTCTCGGCAGCAGCTCGGAGCTCCGCGCTCAGGACGGCAGTGTTGATGTTATCGCGGCTCACTCGAAAATGGCGCCGAAAGTGACTCTGTTCATTCAAATCATGAGGAGCCGCCCCCTGCACCGGGCATGCCGGGAACATGGACTGACTTCAGGAGCGTTGAAGGTGGCAGACTCCTGGGTTTTTTTTCCTTTTCCTGACACATTTTCACCGCGAATTTTCACAACTCGTTGTTGTGATGAAACTATTTTCAGTTTATATTTAATAAATAAAATAAAATAAAACCCAAAGCAGTAAAAGAGAAAAGAAAAGTGAAACGCGTCAGTCAGTCAGTCGCAGGCGTCGGTGAGGTGAAGTGAAGTGAGAGACCATATCGCGATTGATAAGAAAAGATAACGAAAAACACCCTTAAAGAAACAACCGAAGTAACTGAGGTCACTTCAACCCCCAGTCTTTATGACCTAATCTACACAGACATGAAAGAAGTCAATACACCCCCATAGATCTATAGTAAAAATGTATGCATGCCATGTACTGTACTTCTGATTGTCTTTATTATACTATTTGTTTCCTTATTATTTTCAGATATCAACAGACCTATCTATAAGCAAGCTTGCAAGTGAAAACTACAAAGAAATTTCCGTTTTTCAAAGAGGCCCAGGTTGTTGGTTATTCTAAGGGTAAACTGTACCTCAGACAAATAGCTAGGAATCTTAAAATACCCCCTTTCTAACGCTGGCAGAATGTAAAGAGAAGGGTAAAACACGGATGGAGTCATGACCTTGTCGACCTAGGCCTTCTGAAAGACGTCTTCATGCTTTTTCGAAGCGCTGTTTTATGCCTAGATGATTTGCTGCTAAACAAACTCTTAATAATGTATTAACAGCTAAACATTACTTGCTCAAAAAATTTAAGAAACTATGATGCATGCATTTTTTCATAAAACTCTGAGTGTCTGTTTATTCTTGTGTCTTTGTTTCTATTCTTTGTGTCGTCTTAATAATGGCGACTAGTGTAAAATCAGTCCTTTCTGTTCTTTATAAGAAAAAGCTGACCTGATTATTCCTCACCAACTGCCTCTCCAAGACACTTGGATGCCAGATTACAAATCCCTCCTTGTAGTTATTAAATATCATTATTATAGTGATCATGTGTAGCTATTAACTAGCCTGCTAACTTCTGTTATAACTAGCTGAGCATCCAGACCAGGCCTGCACATTTCTTTTTTTTATATTCTGGTATACACCCTTGTTCATCTGCAAAATCCACTTTCTGACTGTCATATAAACAAATATATACCTATGCAATGTGATACATGTGTAATAACATGAGTTGGTCTATAAGGGAGGTAGCCTATAAGACTTCAGAAGAGCTTTCAGTTTTTACAATAAATGTTTGTTCTGTCCAAATGTTAATGTAATATACAAAGATACATCTACATACCATTACCTTTCATACAACTTGCCGTTCTCTCGCATTCATTTTTGGCAGAAAAGATTACATGGATTTCTTTCGCTTTGTCAAGAACAGTCATGACTAAATACTAATCATTAACATAAATGCAAATGTCATATATTACATTATGACATGGACTACATATATTAATTAATTTTATGTGTACCACATGTACATCCATATCCTAAACCTCGGATATTAATTTGGATGTATTTTATGGCACACATTTAGTAACAGATCATTTTATTTCTATATGAATAAAGGGGTAAATTATTATTATTATTTGTATTCTTTTTGATTGCTATCACTTTGATTCTTATGATCTTTGAATTGTCCACTATAACTGAAAGGTTTGTAGCATACAATATTAAGGCAACATTTTAAGTGTACAAGCTTTTTATATATAATATAGGAAATATTCACAGCAACTGCTGTCTGTATATAAATTGCAATATTATATTTCTTCAAAATTATATAAATCTGTGAATTGCAATATAGTATATATATATATATATATATATATATATATATATATATATATATATATATATATATATATATATAAACTAAAAAGCACAATTTATTATTGAATACTTTACACAATTAGTCATAGAGTAACACAAATTTGTTTTGTTTTTTTACAACTTTACACCTTAAAATTGTTACCTACCTATCAGAACCAGCATTAACTTTTTCAGCTGTTCTATTGGACTGATCTACACCCACCGGCTAGAAGTTTTCCTTCCTTGGACCACTGCAGACTCCCATAAGAGCTGCAGTTTTGGAGCTGCTCTGACTCAGTCGTCTAGACATCACAATTTGGCCCTTGCGAAAGTCGCTCAAACCCTTACTCTTGTCCGTTTATGCTGCTTCCAACAAATCAACTTCAGGGACAAAATGTTTCCACCTAACATATCCCACACACACGTCCAGGTGCCATTATAACGAGATAATCAATGTTATTCATTTTACCTGTCGGTAGTCATAATGTTATGGCTGATTGGTGTATATTTCATATATTCATGAAGGTTTAGCAGTCTACTGCTATAATTGCAGCTGATTCTGTTTAGGAATGAAAATGAAATAAGAATAAAAGTCTCACAATAAGCTTCATTCACTTCTACTAAAACTTCCACTGCATATTTCTGACATTATCCACACACAACATGCAAATGTGTAAAGAGGCCTGCACTAACCTGAAGTGACCTTGGAGCCACAATGCCTTTGGACCTCTGCTTGTGTCTTAAAAAGGTCAAAATAAATTGCTCCATAGTATTATCTATAATTCACTTACTTGAGCTATAAGTATGATGCTGTCTACCTCGAGCTAATTTGCCATTTTACACTCAAACACTCCTTATACTACAAAATGACTCTCAGTACATGCTCGGAGCACTGTGGTATTTACATGTCACTAATATATTTACATAAAAAATACAGAAGTCTATTTGAATGCCTTTTGTACGTAGGGGATAGATGAGGGTTATAGGTTATATACCTATATACCTATATGTCCTGTCAAACAAGAAAGTATGGAAATACACTAATAATGGTTTATTGTATGTCATTATATAGTAATAATTGTAGCACTAATAACAGTTGTTTGATCAAAGAAAAATATATAATATATATATTATATATTTTTATCATCGACTTAGACAAAGTCATTATAGCTGTGTTTGAAGGCCCTCTGATAATGAAAAGGTGGATCTAAACAATTATTGTTTTGTATATCACTGCAGGAGCAGTTGTGGTATGGTTGGGTGGGGTTAGAAATACACACAAACAGCTATAATGATGAGGTATAAACATATTATAAACATGTAAAACATGTTATGAACATATAAAACATGTTCATTTAATATACATTAGGAATTATAGTTGAAATTTGCCATAAGTCTTGCATGTCATCTATATTTGATCAATTAAATGTTCCTGATTTTGAGGCATTGGTTTAGTGATCCATTACCTTTATCTTTAAAGATAACAATTAAGGTAATGATGTGTCTTTATCATTGTACGTGATACCTTTGCTCTTTCATCCCCAGAAATGCAGCCAAATCTGCTGCACGTCAAGTGAACTTTCGTGCACCCCGTCACTTGTCAGACGCCGCTTTATTGTGTAAGAATAGGCATAGTTGTAAGGGGCGAGCATGTGTGTATGTGAGAGAGAGAGTGAGAAAGAGTGAGAGAAAAGGTTTTGTTCTCATTGAGGGGGCTCAGCTATCCACCCTCCCCAGACTAAAGTTGTCTGTAGCAGCTGCACCCCTGTGATCTCCCCTAAACAGTGTGGGAGGGGGCAAGAGTGGGTACACGTCACCCTCCCAACACACACACCCTCCCATTTTATAGAGGCCAAAGCTGCACACTTAAGCGACAACATCCATCAAAAGCCAATAGACGCCTGCAGGTCAAGCCTGAGAACACAACAGCGACCTCTGACCCCTGTTAAGTGAGCTGGCCTAACAAGACATGACCGTTGACTCACGCTGGTTTATTTGGTTTATTTCACCAATTAGAGTCCTGCAGGGGGGGTGTGTTACAAATTTGACAACCTTCTGATTATATAGCATAAGCATAAAGTCTTAATAAACATTTTAAATGTCTTCATGCTTGAAGTGTGATTCCTTGATTGCATAGCCTGAAGCAATGTACTCATCCTAAATAGTTATCATTGTTGACTGATGTTATTCTTTAAGTTTTTTTTAACCTGACCCTAAAATAATCTTTCTTAAAAAACGAATGTTACAAGAATGTACAGCAAGTGTGTGCGTTACACAGTACATTAAACCTACTTAACCAAAACCTTTTTTCACCATCAGGTCCTGTCAATATTTTAAGGATCCTTGTATACTACAATCTTCTTTCATGAAGTTAACAAGGATCATACCAGAAGGAGTAGCTTAGTACACTGTTGATGATCACAGTAGACTAACATTTAACCGATGCACTTTCATAAAAAAAAAAAAAGTGTTGTAGAGTTATAATTTGTTGCCCAAAGTGCTAACACTGTTCCGTACATTCTAATTATCTACCTCTACAATTATGCTCCACTAAGGGTCCAAGGAAGCCTGTGCACAGTCGTGACGGCAGGACAGTCGTAACATGGTAATAGCTCCTTCATATCACACATGCACATGCTTGATATTGTCGGATTTTTTAATGGGGTAAATTTCAATGACATGCACCTTAACTGTATTTTTGTTCTGGATAGCTCCTCATGTCTACTTGACCTTGAAATTAGACATGTTATTGTGGTCATGTTACACTGGTCTGCCTACTAAAAAAAACACTGCACAGTGTGCCATTCGTCATCATTTTTGTAAAATAAAAATAAAAAACACACACACACAAACAAAAAAACATGCATTGTACATTGCTTTAAAAGATATACTTAAATTTGATTTTAAAAAGGTTAAAATGATTAAAAGGATTAATATCTTCAAATACATCAGAAGAATATTATAAAGAATGCTTATATATAAAAAAATACAGGAATGGTAATTCAGTTCTTATATCCTCAGTTAATAGGTAAAGAACTAATTCTAACTGTTCCTGACATGTAAACGGTAACTGATGTACTGTACACGTCGTGTACTATATGTTTAGCTAACATCTGATGGAAATAACCAACAATCTACACGATTTTTGTTGGTTTTAATACGGATGGAAAATATTGGTTTCCTGTACTTTTTGAAGTGTGTTATGGTTATTTCTGATATTGCCTTTTGTACCATTATATGTACTGGCTCATATCTTTTTTTTTTCTGTCTCTCTCACACACCCCACGTACACACACACACACACACACACACACACACACACACACACATTTAAAAAGCTGGAAAAAAAACTATATTCTGATAACATAATATAATGCAATATAATGCAATATAATATAATATAATATATGCCTGATTTGTTTCCTGTGATGTGATGTCAGGTAATACAATTTTTTAAATATTTTAGGTTGTCTGTATATCGGTCAAGTCCAGAAGTTCTTCAACACAAAACAGGGCATTTCTCAGAAAGGAAAGATCTTTTTGGAATAATGTAACTGGGAATTCATTAATGTTAGAGCCACTCGAGCTGAGATGCTGAGGATTAGAGCCGTGCCTGCTCTCTCTCTCTCTCTCTCTCTCTCTCTCTCTCTCACACACACACACACACACTCTCGCTCTCCAGCGGTACGAACTCAAACCCGACCGGAAGTCCCGCCCCTCGAGCTCTACCTCGATGATGTAACCCCCCCCTGTCCAAATTTAGCACGTTGTTGATGCCTCAGAAGTTTTTCCTCTGGCTGAGAGCGCTGTCCGTTACTCGACGTCACCACTATCCTGTTATTATTGTAAACAGTCTAGCCGTTCCTTTACCGAAGCCCTCCACTCAGTCATCCGCTTCTTTGTTCGCAAAGTCAAGCCGGTAGAGATTTAAAGCGAACTACAGGGACTGTTAATTAATAAACCGGTACGGGTGATATAGGGCTCTATATACAAGCAACATGTGTGAAAAAAAAAATGCTTTTCATTTTGAGATTGTGGCGAAACCTAGCGCTCTTATCCTCAGTTTGGATGTGAGCTCTCATAATAATAAAAATATTAAGATGATGATAATGATGAAGGAAAAAAGGGCACTTCGGATTGCGCATAAATAATCAAAATCAAAAACATGCACTCAGTAGAAAACGATAATAATCATGTAATTCAGACTGACATCATTAACGCCTGAGCAGTTCATTTTACTCAGTCCTTTTGTGTCAAACCGGAGCCTCTACATAACCTGCCACCAAACCCGTAAACAATATTGGGAGCATAAAAAATACATATGCATATAAATGTATATATACAATATAAATTTAGCACTATTATTATTTATTTACACAGGACAACTGTAATGCGCTGTGCTTGTTTATCTCACCGGCTCCTGGAGAAATTTTGATAATGAGCTAGATAACAACGCTACAACTTTCATCCTCCAATGCACGAACACACACACACACACACACACACACACACACCTATAGCTATGTGACAACAAAGCGCTTTCTTTTTTTCTAATTCGCGACAAACGCACAGAGGATAGAGGATAGAGGAGGAGGAGGAGGAGGAAGAGGAGGTGGGGGGGGGGGGTTAGAAAAGCCGAAAGCTTTGTGATTAAATAATGATACTTACTTCAAAGGTGAATGAAGAGAAAAACCTGGAAAGCGGAGCTATAGGCAAAACCCCCCATCACACTGTAACGTGCAGCCGAAAATCGGAAATAATATTCCAGCAAACTGGAACACCGGGCTCCGGTTAGCGCGCGCGCGCCAGTCGAGGCGGCTGTATCTGTCTTGCTCTCTCTCTCTCTCTCTCTTTCTCTCTCTGTCTATCTCTCTATCTCTCTCTCGCGAGCGCGCGTTCTTTCCTTTTTTTTCTTGCAATTATACGCCAAGCTTCAAGGAAGTTGTCCTTTTGTTCCAGCATTTATACATTGCGTCAATGTTGCGAAAAGAGGAGGCGGAGCGGTGGCACTTGGAGTAACGAGAGAGAGAGAGAGAGAGAGAGAAACACAAGCACACGACCTTATGTACACAAACCCAGAAATCCTCCACCCTAACAAAACCGGCGGATCGGCTCGCTCGGATCACGTGATCCAGTTCCAGCAGCGCTCGCACCCGGGTCTACGGCAAAGTTAGCACGGAGCCTTTTCTTTCCGTCTTTCTTTCTTTCTTTCCCGCTCGGGGTTCGTGTACACATCGCTCACGGGAAATGTGTAGACCAAGTGGCCCGGCAAAAAAAAAATTGAACACCTATTCGCTCCGTGATGGAAAAACTGAACGTGGTGAAAGCGAGTACGCGCGTTTGCATGTGTGTGCGCGTGTGCGTGTGTGTGCGCGCGCGCGTTTGTACGTATACGTGTGTGTGTGTATGAGAGAGAGAGAAAGAGCCGGTGTGTGTTGTGTTGGCTGTCATCACTGAGCGCGCGCACCCTGCCGAGGGTTCAACGCGCGAAGAGAAAGCGCTTCCTCCGGGTTCATGATGTCCGTCTGTGCTGTTTGAAGTAGTAGAGAATGTATTAAACGGTGTGCTCATTGGCTTCCCCTATAGCCCGCTGTTACAGTCGAGTTGCATCACGAAGTTTGCTTACCGCTCTGCTGTCAATCGTTTTTTCCCTCCTTTTTCTGGCAAATAAACACTACTGCTTGTCCCTAAGGTAACTGGACGCGTTCAATGTGTTATTATTATTATTATTATTATTATTATTATTATGTAACGTTATTCAAGACGATATTTATTTATTTGTTTCCTTGTTTATTTATTTATTAGATTTTTTTAGGTAGCTATTTTCCTGCTGCTTTTCCGTGGAGCATGCACGGTTTGAAGCCAATCTAAACCCAAACACTGTACCAATCCCGAGTTCCTCTGTGTGGAACCTGAGAACAAAGGGTTGCCCTTAAAGATGAGTTTCTGAGAACCCGTGCACCCAAAACTCACTCTTTTTTTAAGTGTTCAGTTATGTCTAGGTATAGACATAAGCTGTGATCTTTTAAGTGCAGCTATGTAGTGTTGTGTGAAGTGTGGAAGCAGTAACAGGTGGCTGTCAAACCGGAGAACAGGCAAAGTGCTTAAGCTTTTCCACATAACTAGGCATTATTTCTCATATAGGATCTTTATGGTTGTTTCACCGCCATTCAAACGCGATACAATGAAATGAGCTGAATTTAAGACTTGGCGGAGATAAACAACACCTCGAATAATTCAGAACTAACAATGGACACAAGATAAAGGCGTCATTTTTTTTTTAACATTAGAGGTCACGTGTCATTAGGCCGGCCGAATGTGCAGCAGGCTGATTGAAACTATTGCGATTCAAAAACATACCAATAATGTTTTTTTTTTCTTAATGAACTTTCATGTATAGGAATTAAAAGCATAGAGCAAAAACAATTCAGAGTGTGTGTGTGTGTATATATGTGTGTGTTTTAATAGCACCAGTCTCTGATGGTGTGGGCCTATAAATCTCACTGAGCATGGTGTCACCTGTCAGTCGAAATAGGTGAATATGTTCCCTGACAAGTCCATTAATGCTTGTTGTGTAGATGCATTAGGTAAACGTATTGTAAAGCGCATGAGCTCAGAAAAAAACTTTTTGCCAATTAATTATTTTGATGCCTTTTTTTTATTTTAGAAAAGCTGAAATACGAATGTTAAAGAGTAATCGTATATAACGTTACTGCGTAAGCTAATAAATAGCCTATAGGCTCGCAGAAATAAAGGTTTTAAAGGTACTTTCCTAATTGTAACAGTCTTTACTTTGTACTGGAAAGGTGCACTAGTTTAGTTAGTTTAGAGTAACGATTCCATATCACGAGTCCATATATTCCAAACAAACAAACAACAACAACAAAATACATTCACTTTTAGATAAACCTTTCACACTAAAACCAAAACACATGTCATCGGAAAGGTACCGCCCCAGCGACATGGAAAATCTAGTTTATTAATGAGAGTTAAATGATTTTTTCGCACATCTTTTACTTTTCTATAAGCTGTGAAGGTCCGAATTTATTTATTTTTGCCCAATCAAAGTTGCAAAAATCTGTAACCGCTTTGCATTTTAAGATGCTTACAGTAAATTAAGCATGTTATCACAGAGAGCGTGTTTGATATGGCTTCAGAATTTCGGGAACGAAAAGTCACACATCGGACTGAATCAGATGACATTATTTTAATCGCTTATAATAAAGTTCAGACGTCCATTAATCCGAAACAGTGGCTTCAAACACGTGCGCATTGTATGGTTGTGTCGTGTTAAAACAAAGCTTCTGGCAGGAGTTATATCTTTATGCTCCTTAAAAAATCGTTGTGATGTTAAATGGCTTCAGCAATTTCGGATGGAGACGCGGGAATTGCAGCTGTTTTCAGAGAGCTATTTAAAAAGGCAGGCTGTCTAGTACCAGCGACGTCTTTAAAAAGGCAGGGACGTTAAAATTCTCAAAACACCGACATTATTGATTGCAAACGGGTAAAATGTGCGAGATAAAACAAAAACCACGAGCATTTTCAGAGAAGGGGAAAAAAACCCCAAATGCAACATAAAGATGCGAGTATAAATACACAACAAAAATTGTGCTTGATTAATAATTAAGACTAAAGAGACTGATAGGAGAGAACAAAACTTAGGCATGACTAGACAGATCATTTATATCGTGCAGAAATTAAGGCTCGGTTTGGATTCATTTTTTTTCAATTTCATAAATCCAATTTCAGCATGTTCGTTTGCAAAAGGCTCAGCAGAAGTCCAGGACGTGCATTTTTACCATAGTATGTTCGGTTAACTTTTCTTTAATAGGACACTTCTTGTTTTGTTCCTTTGTTTATTCTGTGGATTTGTCCGACACATGCAGAATGTCAATGTAAATGTAAATGCCTAGGTTATAAATAGGGCGACAAAAATATTTTATGAACTGTTGCAAGATAACAAACTGAATGTGACTAAATGACATTACTGGAAAAATGTTCTCACACTGATATTTTTGGGGGAAATATCCTGCTTGCGCATTATTATTGACATATAATGACCTCTTTATTTATCTATGTAATAGAATATACTAGTATAAAATATATATATATAGTAGTACATACTCACATTCAGTTTTACCTCCGTCTCAGCTCAGTGCAGACGACCTGTAATATATATATAAATAAACGCCGTGATTACATAGATTAGTTTAAGGTCTTCTGCACTGAGCTGAGGCGGAGGTAAAACTGAATGTTCAGCTAAACACCTCCACCAGCAGAACAGTAGCCGAGTTATTGGAGTAATGACTCACAACAATTACTAATTGTTTCGGGTTAGCATTAAACCTGAAATAGCAGAAATATTGTCTTTCATGTTTTTTCCTTCTTGATGAGTCACACGCTTGCACTATTGCGCCGTATTCTTGAAATGACTGACATGGTAATGTAGGCCATAACAGATGAGTATGTGAAAGGTCACATTGTATCGGTTTAACTCCGAACCTTACTCATCCTCAATTTAACTCTTCATTATAAATACGGTCAATTTTTTCTAAATATAAAACCAACAGACCAGTGTTTATCATGATCTTACTTAGCTCTTACTATTACAGTGTTCATTTCATTCAGTCATTCACTCCAGCAGTAATGACATTAGGTCTAATAAATAATTATATATATATATATATATATATATATATATATATATATATATATATATATATATATATATATATATATATATATATATATATTTTTTTTTTTTTTTTTTTACTTTAAAAAATGTTTTTTTTACATATAATATGTACAGTCCAGCAAAGTTTCTAGAGTCTTGAAAAGTACCCCCAAACACACACACACACACACACACACACACACACACACAAATAATAATAATAATAATAAGCACAGCCTCCTGTGTGGAATTAACCCCTACACTTGTCAAGTTAATACTGTAAAAGTTCATTCAGCTCCAAGGTTTAATTCTGATGGTTAATCTAGGCCTCACATGGTCATTAGGCCTGTTAAGATGTAATTCCAGTCACATTCAAATTCAAATATCTTGCTTGCACTCGCCTGTCGTTTCGACACAGGGTTGCCAGATTGGGCGCGTCCCCTCCAAATATATATATATATTTTTATATATCATTTGTCATCTAAATGGACTCTAACCTTTCCTTCATTTATTGCTAGAGAACATACAGTATATTCTGGACAGGTAAAAGAAAAGTAAAGAAAGTTGTTTTTCTTAACTGTTCCACTTTATGACACCTGTACAAATTTCTCCATACAATTGGGTTATTTTTTTAAATAGTAATGTTTTTTATTTTTATTTAGTCTTTTTTTTTTTTTTTTTTTTACTTAAACCCATCTTAGAAAGAGACAACAGTTAACTGTCAAAATAGCCCTTAAATATCTCAATTTTTCACTTTACTTTTATATAGCTAAGAAGATAAGAAACCATTTGGATAACAGGACATCCAGACAGGTGTCTTATGGCCTTCTGTCTCACAACTTGTTCATGTCCGATCATGTATTGCCATCTCTGATATCACAACCGTTCCAGGCTTGTTCCCAGTTCCAGGATCAGATTCCTATCTTGTTTGGATCCCATTATACTCGTCAGTGTTAATTCCCATATGGTGCGTTTGGAGCTCATATGAATTTTAAAAGTAACCTCTGGTTCTCCTGTGTACTGATTTTTAGTTACATAGGCAGGATTGAGATCACTGTCAGTCTTGAAGAATCCCAGACCTGGGGTCAGGTTGCACCATGTCAGCTCTAATCTCAGTCACAGCAGTATGACAGTCAGGACTGATCCAGGAGCAGTGTTTCCACTGTGTGATGCTTCAAACGGGCAAGACCTATTTATAAAGAGTTGCTAGCCTCTTCAGTTTCACTGTCCGCTCTCCATCCCTATACTGCTGAGCATTCAGGAGGCTTTTACCTCGCCAAACAAGAAAACGAATCCAAGGAGGTTGTCCAAGCGTTCGACATAAACAGAAAACAAATACAGTGGAAACTGCATGTGGCAAGGTTAGAAGGTTAGAAGTGCTTGTGTGTTGGTTTGTCCCTGCGTCACTGGGGGAGTGTTAGTGTGCATCCTGTTAATACATGCTGAGAATAGTTGGGAATTTACTTTATTTTTGTTTAAAAGTACTTAATATCGAGAATGTCACATTTGTACAGTATCCAATGTTTAAAAAACCCTGCTCATTCATTTAGGTGTAATGTGGGAAAATGACTTTTTTTTTTCCTGGAGAAAAATATCTAAGTTAAAATGTTTGTTAAAAAGTTAGAAACAAGGAGATGGCTCCATTTGCGTGTCAATACTTTTACACCAGCATGCAGGTGTTGTAACCTAGGCAGCACAAATGCATGGTTTTGTTGGTGTGACTTTAGCTGGAACACAGAGTAAAGTGTGTTTTCAAACCACTGCCTGTAATTTTACCAGATTTACATGTCCTAGTGTCGTCACACAGAGGAAGAACAATATTAGATTTATGGCTCCAATGAGGTGCCCAAGAGGCCTGAATTTTAGGAACCATCTGTAGCTTCTCTACATTTTACTGCCTAGTTTCATGGCTATGTTATGTGTGTGTGTGTGTGTGTTTATACAGGCATTTTGAGGAAGTTAATGAGTAAAAGTACAGTGGTTAGAGATACCTTCTGCTGTCATGACCTGAACTAGGTCAGAATCCAAACAGAGAGATCACTGAGTTAGAACGCGGTCCCCTCTGCAAAAAGGAAAAGAATAGAGTGAATATTTTCTTTCCCTCTCATTCTCCTTTGCTCTCTGCCTCTTTTTTGCCATGGAATGATAATTAGATAGTAAGACTGACCTACATGTCCCCGTAATGAATTGTGGGCTGCTCTTCATTTAAGTGTGACATCTTGCCAGCAGGGGGAAGGCCAAGGGTCCCTGTCACAAGACACAAGAACCAGAGACACATGAAGAACCGCCCTGACCAGCACCCACTCAGCCTCGTGGGAACTGTGGAGGAGGACTTTATGGAAATGCAGAAAAAAAGAAACATGTAGTAGCCTCAGGCCATCTTGCTGATTTTATTTTCTTCCAGGCAGAAAAACCTTAAAAGGCTGGTTCAACAGTTCATACTATTTATCAGCTCAGGCTTGTTTGTGTCCGATGTGTTGAAGTTAAGAAGCTACAGTAACTGTAAAATGCAAAGGATATTTGTCTCAACCAAATCTTTTTGATTTGTCACAAAACCATTCCTTTATTTTGTATAGCGATTCATGTTATAAGCATAATTACTGATTAGATCAAATCTAAAAAGATCTCAAAATGTTACAAAAATGTTAAGTTTAATTTGAAATAATATTTTTTTTAAAAACTTGAAAAAGTCACAATTTTGCTCAAAAATCATCCAAATAGATTGAAATGTAATATATCCAACATATACCATTATGCATCATGGATACATATTTCATTTGTTCAGTAGTTTAATAAACATATAATCAAATGTAATGTGGTCCAGATCCAGGAAATAAACATGTTTCTATTCAGAATAAAAATTTCATTTTAATACAGAACTCTCCAGGACCAATAGTATTGTACAGCAAACACTGAACTAAAGTTTGAACCTGGCTGTCTGAATTAGTGTGATGACCCACCACTTAGCTATTATGAATAGCATGCATATTAATGGCATTATAAGGGTTACATTTCTATCCAAGCTGAGATAGACCCTATATATGCACACACACACACACACACACACACACACACACACACACACACACACACACACACACACACACACACACACACACACACACACACACACACACACACACACACACACACACACACACACACTGTACTCAATGTTGGGAATGCCATGCATCCTGTGCTCAGTCAGCTTGTCTCTATGTTAATTCATGAGGTCAAATGCCATAGTGAACCCGGTCAGCTTCAAATGCGCCAATACGCCAAATACGCTAACTGGATCATGGACCCAACACCATGAATTCAAAATTTTTTTTTTTTAAATATCCATATAATTCTAATGATATCTTAGAAAAATTGTTATTTAAAAAAATCTGAATAATCTGCGTACTTAAGACTATTGAAAATTTCTTTTATGGTTTAAAAGTTCTAACATCTCAAAACCTCACCTTTGAATTTAAAGGACATATGTAGTTACAACAGAAGTTCCGCTATTACATACTGTAGCAGACTGTTTGTGTTTTCGGGCCGGTTCAGTAGCAGGAATCTCTCTGGCATGACTTGCCAACAGAGGCAGCTGTGTGGCTCACGGACAGACACACACACTTACACACCCATGGTGTCTGTAACCGCCCCCCAGCTGTTGCCTGACTGCATGTCAGAGCTGCCACAGTGAACGCGAGCGTGAATGCCAAAGATTCTAGCTTCTGGCCTACTCTCTCCCCTTCTCTTTCTCATATCTGTCTGTCTTTGACTCTCTCCCTAGCCCTCCCCTCCATTCACCTAGCAGACGGGTGCACGGAGAAGGGAATGTACCTAAATGTGTACCAGTGCGAGTTTGCGTGGCACACTCCACAGGCACCCAAACTATTTGCTTATGACGCTCGCCAACCACACCAAAGGTTCGAACTGGGGAGGTGTTTCAAACACAGGGATGCCATGGCATTTAGCTGTCTCTTAAGAAAGGCCATCAAAGAGGGCCGTATCTCCAGCTGGGTGCTCAGATTAAGCTTAGAAATGAGCAATGGAGAAATTGCAGAGCTGTAGAAAGCTAAAGGGATCGCCGGTAAGGTGATTAGGAGCTATTTGGATTTAGTAGTTTAATGCTGTAGGTTATATTTTAAGGAATGTACCTCCCTTTCAATGTACCACAAGAGTCACGTATATGAAAACGTATAAGGTGTAAAAAGTACCAATGACTCCTTTTTGATTCTGGTAGTTAAACTTTTCGGTAAGAAAATGTATTAAATCAAATTATATTTTACTTAAAAGCATTACCTAGGTCTTAATTTATCTAGGCCTTTATTTGTTATCGTGCCCTGTTTTTTCCTTTGTTCCCTTAAAAAAATAAAAAATAAAATAAAAAAACTTAAATCTTCAAATTATCACAATTTTAATAGGCGTCCTAAACAATGATCTCTAGTTATGGTCTCGCCACGAGTTGGTTTATCCTGTATCATAATACATATCCTGAAAACTTGCATAACTGTGTATGATGAAGTGATATACTGTAGCAGTGTCTTGTCTTGTGCTATCTCATATTGACTAGAACACGGCTGGCGTCAAATAAGATGCTATGTGGGCCGTTTGTCAATAAAAAAAGTAGGCTAACTACAAGACCTATCAGCATGTGACCTAAACTCTCAGAATAAACATGACAGCTATCGGAGCAATTGTTAGCCATCAAAGTTAACGCAATCAGACACATGGACATTTTTCTCCCAGAGTGCATCAACCACGGTGGACATTTATCGAAATAATGCATTAATAAGTTAGAAATTACAAAATCATTGCGGGCCCGACATTGCAATATTACATTGTTATTGCATGGTATATAAGAAAAATATTGTTTTCATTTTTATTATTATTATTGTTGTTCCCTTAGTAAATAACAATTCTCCTAAACTACTGCATATTTGTATGCACTTACTCAGTACTCCTTATTACCTCTATTCCATTACACATCCTCCTTAGCATAAATTATTTATCATACACTAAATCTTGTTGCTCAGTTTACTCCCTAATCCATTTCTTTTACTTATTTGGATATAAATGTTTCATGCTTTCACCAAGACAAATACCTCATATATGTAAGACGCCCCTATTTCTCATTCTGATAATGGTGACATGACAGTTATAAATTAATTAGACATATAAACTCTCATGGCAGCTCTCATTTCTGTTGTATTTTGTCCTAAACTAAGTGCGGTAAACTTTTTCCTCTAAAGCAAATTAAAAGAAGGGAAGACAAACATCAACTGAAGGGAGAAATTGAACAAGGAAGGACATGAGAGAGAGCGAGAGAGCGAGAGAGAGAGAGAGAGAGAGAGAGAGCAGCAGTAAACATGTGTGAAAGAGAGATAAAGAAAGAGAACAAAAGACTGGGGTTACTCTCGGTGCATGAACTGTCATTTATATATTGAACATGAATCATCTTCATTGAAAGGAACCCACACACTGACCACAAACACATCAAAGCAGGCCAAAGATCAAATTCAGCAGTGTGTATTGGTTAAATTAAGCACATAGTGGTATTTATACACCCATGTAAAACTCCCAGCCATCATGTTTACTGTAACAGGTGTTAAAATCTTCCTACGCAGTTGTTGATATTGAATTGCTTATATTACACATTGTATAATAACTTTATTAGGCTATGTTTATTACTCACGTTTTTAATTAGAGCAAAACTAATGCAGTGAGCATAACATTTAGAATTCATTTACGTTTAAATATAAAGATCATTTTGGTTTTCATTTCTACATCTGCTAAAATCCTGCTAGAAAAGACTATACCATAAATATTGAAATAAATAAATAAATAAATAAACAACAATACTTAATGAATGTAGAATAAATGAGCCGCCACCTGTCATCTAAATATCGCGCTTCTCCTCTGATGTCAATTTGAAAAATGTATGATGTGCATTTGGATATGAAAGGCATTTCCAGATGAGATGTGGTCATTGCCCATAAAATGAATCAAACTATGTGCTCTTCAGTACAAATCCATCATGTCATCAATGCACTAAAAGCACACAAGAAGGCAATAGGTGGCCATGAGATGTGACCATAGTTTGAAAAATCGATTTTAGACGACGTATTCCCGAGGAAAACTATTAACGAGAGCAAAGATCCCTGCTGTATATGATATTTTTCCCATTTGAACACAAAAAGACCCACTATCTTTTCATAGCAGGTATATAAAATATATTTAAACACGTGATCACAGTAATCTCTGCATTAGGGCTTTTAAATTCCTTTGTATTATTGGATATTATTAAGCCTATAGTGCTGAGCATTTGCATTACAAACTACGAAAAAGTGAAAACTCTTTTGTGAATTCCTAAAGCAAAGCAACGTATGAGAATTTATTAGGTAATATCATAACTTTTGCATAACTTCCAGATAATTTTTTTATGTATGAACTTACAGCAGTGTTTTATTGACGTTGTTAATATTTAGCTAGAAATTAGTGAGAAATTAAAGTTAAACCTGGTGATGTGGTTGTAAAGGCCATGGGAGTGGTCACATCCTAATGACTCCTCCCCTATTCTCTGAGCACAACGAAACACTGACTAAATTGATAAGGATGCAAATGATGCCGATCCTATAACATGGGCTTTAAAGTCTTTTTTTTAATCAAGTTTAAAATCGCTGACAGATTCTGTAGTGTTAAACAGAGCATGAATTGAACACCGATCACAATGATGACCAAAACAATAAACATGTTTAGTGGAATATCTTTTGGCAGATCACTATTCAGCTCTGCAGTTCATCCTTCAACACCTAATCAATACTCTTTAGGGTTTTTTTTCTTCTTCTTTCATTTAGGTTAACCACAAGCCGTGACATGATCTTCTATGCTCAGTATATGCTCAATAACTCGGCACACTTTATGTCTTATGTCAGACTTTCATCCTACATAGTCCATAAAGTGACTGCTAAGAATGAATTACTTGAATGTAGTAGTTAATTATTGCTGTTACGTAGTTAAATATTGCATTGTGTAATTTCAAAATGAAAATACAAGAAAATAAAGTACGCCATAAATGACAAACATTTATTTAGGAAGCTTTTTTTTCTTCCCATAAACTGTACATTTTAATGCAATAAGATGGTACCATATCATGAGGAAATTTTTTTACACAAACAAGCATGGCAACATGGCCAACTGCATAGACCTTATTTTCAGAATCACTGATCTGATTTTCTCACCTTGCTCTACGTCATGTTTCCTTTTCTCAGGTCTCGGGTCTGTGTAATTTCTTCGACCAGCACATGAAAGTGTGTGGAGCTGATCTTGAATCGGCAGGAGGGGGAATTGAGTTGTAGAGGATGCTAACAGCAGCCCACAGCACAGCCGTGTGGAGGCAGGGGGGAAAGCTCATCTCTGTCATCCCCTCGGAGAGAGGACACACCACTGCAACTCTACACCACGGCACCTTAGTGCAACCTCAGCTATTCCCAATATCACAACAGACTCAATCTCACACACACCCACACACCCACGCCCGCACACACATACATACACACTCACAAGCACGTGTAAGTACTTTAACTGTTCCTGACCTCTAATAGAGAATGAAAGGGAGAAAGCAAGAAGATCACATTAACCAAAAAAGCTTGAACATATCGTAATATGGCCGAGTCAATTTTTTTTTTTATAATTGTGCACAAATTTAAGTGGTGCTCATTATGCAATATGGAACGCCTTCTCATACAGGGTTTGCTATCTGTTCCAAGGAAGCAAATTATGCTCTATGAAATGTCCATTAAAGGACATTTTCAACTTAATCCCCAATCGCAACCATGACATACGATTTTACTTGATTTGCTGTACTATGAGATGAACTGAAAACCGGTTCTCTCAAAATCTCACTCATAATGAAAGTCTCACTGCAATTGTTGAATGTTGAAAAACTGAACGATGAGAAAAAAATGAAAATATTTACATTTTAACATTATCATATGTTATCGTAGCTTTGTGCAACTTTTGTAAAACCGTGGTGCGGTTGTTTAAGATGTCATTTGTGTTGCATGAGAATTTGCAGTTTCCGTGTTTGATATGCCGATAAAGTGACTTAATGCTTAGAAGTCACCTTTTCCATATCCATAATGCTTTAGTCCTGATGGTTTGATGAAATAATGACATCATTGTGATAGCATAGTATGCTAGATTAGCATAGTATGCTAGAATGGTGATAGATGTCTGACTAAAAGTACTACTAGGATACTAACCGGTGCTGGTGCATGAATTGTAACAGTGCAGCAAGATTGCTCTAAATACTGTATATTGCATGAAAGCAGGAGAAAATGAAACTTTTTAGGTATGGAGGTGTTCCTTTCATGTTTGGGTGTATGCTCGTGATATGCGTCCGTGTTTTACTGACTGACTGAAGAACTGCCCTTAGACTCCCATTATGTGTAGTCAAGTAAACAAGATTTCAGTTCTTTTCTGAATACATGA
This sequence comes from Clarias fuscus, assembly GCA_030347435.1. Taxonomy (NCBI): domain Eukaryota; kingdom Metazoa; phylum Chordata; class Actinopteri; order Siluriformes; family Clariidae; genus Clarias; species Clarias fuscus. Next base: position 14,117,870 of record CM059227.1, on the reverse strand, counting down.
AGAAGAAAAAAATGTTGCATGAGGTAATCAAACTGACTCAGTACATGCAATAAAAAAATGTAGGTTGCAAAACCTGAGAGCATTCCTTTAATCTGTATAATAAGTATTAATTCAGAATCCAGGAAATGCGTGAAAATATGTATATTCATACATTTCCTGGATGTTAATAGATAAACAAACAGACAAATAAAGAGTAGCTCAGAAGGAAAGAGGGATGAGTCGTGTGGATAAAATGGTGAGTAAATGTGTGTGAGTATGTGTGTGTGTGTGAGTTAAGAGGAGGTGGAAGCCCATGAACCATGCCCGGCTCTGTTTGTTTGTCTCTGGTTTCTACTCATACAGTCATATAATCATACCCCCCGTCACCTTTTCCATATACATAATGCTTTAGTCCAGATGGGCTTGATGAAATAATGACATCATTGTGATACATGGATTAGCATAGTATGCTAGAATGGTGATAGATGTCTGACTAAAACTACTACTAGGAAACTAACCGGTGCTGGTGCATGAATTGTAACAGTGCAGCAAGGTTGCTCCAAATACTGTATATTGCATGAAAGCTTTTTAGGTATGGAGGTGTTTTTTCATGTTTGGGTGTATGCTCGTGATATGCGTCCGTGTTTTACATAGTATGACACCCACGAGTCACGATCGATACTGAGTCACAGGCAGAGAGAAACACACACTCCTTTTTTTTTTCTTTCTTCTTCTTGTTCTTCTTCTTTTTGCCATTACAAAGAATCAAAACATTTTTTTCTCAAGTTTCCTCTTGGCTGGATATTAAAGTGTGCAAAGATTGATTTAAATGTGTTACTATTTGTGCTTTTTCTGAGTCATAGCAGAAAAGAAAGCATGCAGGAAATCACTGAGATGATGAAAAGGAAACACTATTCAAGTTCAACTGCAGCACTGTGCAATAACTGCTCTGAATCCACAATAAAATCCCAAGTGCTCGTTTAACACTTTCAGAGTTCATACGAGTTAGAATGGACGTATATAAACACTCTAGGTGTTAATGTAACACTGGGAACCTTGCTGTGTATCCGCACTATGCGCAAGTATTTGTGTGCATTTCATTCCCATTGCATTTGGATTCATTTATTTGTTCATCTTCTATACATGCTTATCCTGTAACATGGTTGCAGTGGGCCTGCAGCCTATTCCAGGAGACTTTGGGCATGAGGTGGAGTACATCCTGGACATGGAGCCAGTCCACTGCAGGGCACACACACTACAGGCAATTTGGGAAGACCAATTAGCCTACCCCGGAGGAAACCCACCAAGCACGAGGAGACACAAACACGAGGTGGGAATCAAACCCTCGACCGTGGAGGTGCGAGGCCATAGTGCTAACCACTGTGCTGCCCCTGTGCTGGTAAACTGATGTAAAAATCTTAAACAAAGAAAAACCTTTAACTGATTGAACCCAATGCAAAGTACAGGTCATTCTCTTCTGTGGTTAAATGTCAAACATTGTCATGCAGTCTCTTATGTAGCTCCTATACTGCCCTGATGTTATACACATGTTGTATATACACAGCATGTACATGTTTATACACAGTACATAGTGCACTAGATGATTTAGAGTCTAGAATTCAGCCTACAATTAGTAATAATAATTTAAAAAAAAAACAGCATAAAAGCTCTAATGTAATGGTATATTGCCTGTAAGAGAATAAAAATAAATGTGAAACAATTTGTAATCCTCAAACCACCAGATCTTCCTTAACCTATAGTACACATCATTCCAAATATCATGTCACTACGGTAGTCTATGATCTGGAGAAAGCTTTCTTCGTTGTTCTGCTTTATTTTTAGCTCTGACCTGATCGCCTGACCTGATCAATCATACTTCTACCTGTAGTACTATAGTAGCCTTAACACTCGTCAGTGCTGATTCTCTACAATTGATGTTTTGATGATGGTGGAAAGACGCTTGTTCAAATTATTATGTAGGTATTCCATTGGGTTGTGTTCTGGTACCTGTGTAGGCCATAGCAAATGATCATTTTCATGGTATCAACCCATTGATTGAGCCATTCATGCCCTTTGGATGATCCTGGCAGATGTCACTCTCATCAGAACAGAAATGTTCAATCATAAGTTAAACATCTTTAGTTAGAAGAACTTTTTCTGATCTATAGTGACTCTTTTGTTCAGTCAAATGATGCCAGCAAAATGGCTACCTACAGTATTTTTTACTTCATTTATTTCCTTAAATGTATTTTATATATATATATACTGTATGTGTTTCACTAAAAATCATTTCTTTTATGAATTTCACTGAAAGGCTTAGTAAGAATTGTGTTTTCTTAACTCTCCTATTCTCTTTCTGTTTCACTCTCTCCCTCCTAGTTCATAGTTAATGTAGCGTTTTATATTTGAAATTGTACATATGCAGCAGTTTTGGACCTTCATGCGGCAGGGTAGTAGATTTCAGCGAATCGGGACGTGTCCAATCAGAAGGTTGCAGGGAGGCCCTATAGGTATCGAGACTTTCGCCATGGCATGTCTCCAAGGGAGTGTCTCTTGACAATCCTGTTCTGCAGGTTAAAAACCAAAAGAACCGGTTGGCTGAGTTGTCAGGAAAGAGACTAACAAAAGCTAACAACACCACAGACAACTTGCCTACTGTGTGCCAACTATAAATCACACAGGAGTAATTCTTCTGAAATAAAAGTTTATTTGACAGTTTGCCGCCATCGCCGAATGCAAGCCTACATCGGTAAATAAAAAACAATCAACGATCAACGCCGTCACAATCGACCCATTCGTTTAGCCGTGGAGAGAATAACAGGCGCTGAGAGAGCGAGAGAAACAGAGAGCACTCTATAATGCCAAGAGCACATGGTAAATAAAATGGGAGGAATAACAGTGAGTGTGTGGCGAAAGCAGACTTCAGTGTCGCGTGACTCCAGCTCTGTCTCTGGAAGGCTGGGAGACAAAACTGCTCTTCACGCCCAGAAAGAAGTGGGTTTATGGGGCAGAAGGAGGAAAACAAGGAGGAGGTGGAGGAGTTCAGGGCAGTCAGGCTTCACTGGGGTGGTGTGTTTGTGATATATTAATGTGTGTTGCATTGAACTGGCTAGAGCTTGGTGTACAATATATATATATTTTTTTACTCTAAATTTCCATGCACCGATTTTTAGATGCAAGTGAAGATTAAGTTTATTTTTAAACAAAACACGAACAATCCCAACCAGGTAAGCCTTAGGAACCCAAACACGAAGTACAATCTCATGGCAAAACATAAAGGATACAGCTGACAGTAAACAACATTGAAAGACAAAAGTTGGGCAACGAGTTCCATAAAAGACATGGTGCATAAACAAAGTATAAAGAGAAATGTAGGAGAGTGATTGAGACATGTGACACTCTGGGGCTGTAGTTCCGTAGACAACCTAGTACAAAGACAACCTGGACAGGACGGTAAGGTCCTTCTGGTGATAAGGGCCAGCAGGATTTGCTTGGAGTGCTATCCTTAGCATAGAAAGCAGAAGATATGAGATCCTCCACAAGGCACAAAGGCTGCACAATCCCTTCCGCAAAGCTAACGGGGAGCAATGTCCTCCCAAGGCCAGAGGGGGAAAAGACATTCTCCATGAATCCAGAGGGGGAAAATGATGTCTTCCACAAAGCCAGAGGGAAGAGCAAAGTCCTCTGTGGAGCTCAAGAGAAGAGTGACTTCCTCTGAGGCAAGAGGGAGGGAATGACTTTCTTCATGAAGCAAGAGGGAGACTAAGATACTACACAGTGCAAGAGCAAAGTACTCAACAAAATAACCTGGCATAGGGACGTCCTCTGCAGAGCAAGGGAGTAAAGCTCAGCGACGTAAGGAGACAGACCAACATCCTCAGCAATGTTGGAAGGCTAGAGTAAGTAATGCTGGGTGGAACGGTGATGCCTGAGGTGAAGCAGGAAGAGGGAGGAATGCCCATGAGCTTCTCATGAAGAGCAGAGGGGATGGGGACGTCCTTAACGGGGCAAGGAGTTTAGCAACATTCTTAATGGAGCAAGAAGTAACATCTTCATTGGAACAAGAAGGAAGCTTGAGGAATGGAAATAAAAAATTCCAGAGGAGTCACATGGAATCAAACCATTGCTGTGTAGCTCTGACTCAATCCCTCCTCCCCAGTTGCCCCAACAGGTGGTTCCTCTCCAGGAGGGCTTCCATGTATGATGTCACGAATTGTAGTTGAAGGCAGATGGAGAGAAGATTAATTAATTTTTTAAACAAAAATACGGACAACATAAATCCTTGACCTACCTCGTAGCAAAAACATACGCAGACAAGCAGGGACAACCAATGTCAAATGGCAGCTTGGGTGACTGCTGTACAACACATGACTTAAATAGTGGTGCTTAAACAAGGCATAATGAGACAACGGTGAAAGTGATTGAGACATGTGACATGCTAGGGCTGATGAATTTTTCACCCACTGGTGCGACCGTGACATTGAGATCCATTGTCTACTGTAAACGTGAATGTACCTAAAGTCATCTTTGAACTGTAGATAGCCTAGGAAATTTCTGAAAGTTTATACAAATCATTTTACTTAGTTTTTGAAAATATATTAACGTTTTCTCGAATTTGATATTGTTATAGAAAGACAATTGTTTTTGTATAAAACCCTCTTTATTTTTTATTTTTTTAGGTTTTTGGTTTGTTAAAATTTAGCCAACATGTTTCCCCAGACTGAAAATATACATAAACCAACAAGGTAAATGCTTGTTATTTTTCTTATCTTATATCAGAACACAATAGACCACGTGTGAATATCCTGACATTTTACTATGTCAGCATGTACATGTAGACTGAGGAAAAAAAATATATATAATATCATTTTCATAATCCAAGTCAAGTCTTTTCCAAGTCTAATCTGAGTCAAGTTCATTTTTGGACATTATTTCTGCACCTGCATACCTTGTTTTACTCTAAAATACTTTATATAAGTAAAGAAATATAATTATCACTTACCACAAAAATTAAGTGAATCACCCAGGACATATTGAGTCCAACTCTTTTGCTTGCACTGGAGTTATGACGCTAAGAAATGAAAGGCTACTTCAAAATGGCTGCCACCACATCACTGCAGCATGTAGCAAGCTTGTGTTTATTAAGTAAAGTAAAAAAAGTTGATGTGGATCAAGACATATACACTATATGGACAAATGTACCGTATTCGGCCAAACCAGTTAACTATTGAGTTCAAGTGTTTTAATCAGGCCCCTTATCTGTGAGCAGCGAAGGGCAATCTTAATGCTTCAGCATTCCAAGACATCTTGGACAATGCTGTGTTAACAACTTTTTGGCAACAGTTTGGGGAAGTCCCTTTTCTATTTCAACATGAGCAAGGACTATAAAGACATGATTTGACGAGTTAGATGTAGAACTTGACTGGCCCTAACACAGAGCCCTGACCCTCAACCCTATTAAGCACCTTTGTGATGAACTGGAACGGAAATTGCGAGGGAGGCCTTCTCGTCCAACATCAGCGCCTGATCTCATAAATCCTCTACGGAATGAATGGGCACGATTTCCCACAGCAACACTCCAAACTCTTATGGACAACCTTCTAAGAAGAGTATAAGCTGCTATAGCTGCAAAAGTGGAACCAACTCCATATTGAAGTCAATATATTTGGAAACAATGTCATTGCAGATTTTGTCCATATAGTGTATTTCTAGATGTGTTCTGAAATGAGACAAAACTATATAATTTGCTAGGTATATTAGCCTTTATATTCCAAAATAATAATGCACGCTTTCAAGAAAAAATGCATAAACCTTTTTTGTGTTAAGTATAGTTTTTTGCTATACTAGGTGAAAGACGGAGTTTTCATTTTGGCCTGTTCAAATGACTGTAATTAGTGGAGTGTGTATTATACCTTATATTATTAATATGAAACAGTGCTCCATGCAGGTCAAAATACAAAAGTTCCTTTAATATATACACAATATAGTTACACACTTTAATATATAAATTTTTTTTAGCCAGTTTCAATGACTTCAATGGTTAAACTTAGCTCAGAGAATCCACTCAATGTATGGCACTTTTAAGGGTAGGACTAGATAAAGACTTTTAAGGGTTTGTCTAAGGAGGAGTTTCATTTTAAAAAGTTTGACAATGACAAAGGAATGGACTGGAGAGCGAGCAGAGCTTTTCAGAATTGTGAATGCAAAACCACGTGTTGCTTACAAGGGAGCACCTAATGAACTGCCTTTGTGTGTGTGTGTGTGTGTGTGTGTGTGTGTGTGTGTGTGTGTGTGTGTGTGTGTGTGTGTGTAAGTGTGCAGCTGGGGCAGGAGACATAGGGACACACACTCACTGTGCTTGTATTGATCGTGCTGCAGCCAGAACTCATCTAGAAGCACAAGCCCTGGGGCACTACGAGAGAGAGAGAGAGAGAGAGAGAGAGAGAGAGAGAGAGAGAGAAGCAGGAGAGGGAGGGGAATATAGTGGGAACAAAAGACAACCAGAGTTTTTACTCCAGCGTTTGGACAAAGAGGGTATGTGTATGTGTGTCAGCCACACACTCTTACACACACACACACACCGAACGAATAAGAGAGAGACTGAAAGGCTGCTGGCTCTCCTGGCTTCGGCCCAGAAGATGATGTCATAGAGATGACTTCACCATGCAGTGTCATCACGGCCTCCTCCCCTGCTCCCCATCCATCCATCCATCCCTCCCCCTCTTTCTCCCTCCCTTCATCTCTCTCTTTCTCCTTCTCCCTCACTCCACCCTCGCTGAGAAGGTGCTGCTACAGGCACTCGCGCCAAAACACAAGCCATGACAATCCGCCCGCCTGGGCTACCGCCACTGCACTGTTTAAAGACAAAGAGGCACGATTAGAACGACAGAAGTGAAGGATCACAATAAAAAAAAAAGTCAGAAAGTTGAAAGCAGAAAGAGTGCATTGTCATAATGTCAGGTGTTGAAAAAAAAAAAAGAGAGAGAAAGCCAAAAGAATTAGAGACCGGTGTTGGAGATGCTAAATAGGGATTAAGTGGCTTAGGGACAGTGAATGGGAAATTACATCTCTCAGTGCCACTCTGCTGCCATAAGGCCCAACAGTAAACAGCAATGTGCATGCACACAATACACACACACACTCACGCGCACGCACAAACACACACACACACACACACACACACACACACACACACACACACACACACACACACACACACACACACACACACACACACACAGCAGGGCATAGGGAGGTGCAGTTCTACCACCCTCACAGACTGCTTCCGCTTACTCACACAAACAAATGACGACAAACACACCAAAGAGCGAACACATCTCAATATAAGGGCATGGAGTGCACATAAAACAAACAAAGCAGCCAACGGATTATTTAAAAGGCCATTTTCGGATTTGCTGTTTTTTTTTTTTTTTTTAAACCTACTGGTCAAATCATTTTGAGCAATTATTACTACTACAATAGAGTAATAAGATCTGCTCTATAATCCTTTAAAAAGTCGAAACAAAAGTGAGGTGTGAAAGGTATATATTCTAATATAATATAATATAATATAATATAATATAATATAATATAATATAATATAATATAATATAATAATTAACCCATCCTTTACATGTTCCCATTTTTGGTTAAGACTGGTTAATGCTAGATCAGTGTTAAAAAAAAAATCATTTGGGCAGCAGTAACTATATCCAGATTGGGCCAGACCCGGACCAGGCAGGGGAGCGACAGGCTTGGACCGATGAAAAGAGAGTGAGAGAGAGAGGGATAGAGAGCAAGAGAGAGAGAGAGAGAGAATGAGTGCAAGAGAGATGTATTGCCAGGACTCCTGACTCTAATGCATCTGTCACTGAGTCACAAGTATCAACTGTGATTGTGTGCCTCCATGTCTGTAATATGTGTGATCTATACCCTGAATATTCAACTGAATGAAAGAAGAGTTTATCCGCATGATATTCGCTCCATTACTTAATCATCCAAAGGTAAAAAAAAAAAGCCTGCACTGAATTAAAATATTTAATATATTTTATTTTTAGGTCCCCTCATAAGGACTTTATAGAACGTTCAGTATTTGTACATAGCTTCTTCATAAAACCCACCATGACATTTATGAGCACTTATGTCAACAACAAGAGGTACACCCGCTACCTAACCGTGTCTACTCGTGCTTGTAGTTGTCTATATAAGTGACCATAAATGTCCATTTGATTAAATATTTTAATAAAGTACTAGTGTCTTAAATTGAGCTAAAGGGACACTTTAATACAACACTGGTCATTTTATCCAAGTTTTAAAAAATGACCATGCTTGAAATTCACAGTCTGATGATTTTTGTACGAGCGCACACTTAGACTCAGAGGGGCCTCAAACCGTCTGTAGCCAAATTCTGTCAATGCACAGATTTATTTTAGAAACATAATCCACATTTGTTTTATTCTCAATGTTACATGGACAACTATGTACCATTAGATTTCAGCTGTACACTGGAGGCAATTGAAATCCTTAATTTTTCTAACCATTATGCCCGAAGCAATCACATCGTCTTAAAAGTGTAGGTATATTTTATATATCATTTATATAGCATTTTTCCTACAGAAGTTTGACTAAAACTGCAATTCAGTTCATATTGACATTTTGTATATTTCAAGTATTTCACTTTTAGATTAAGCGCATTAGTTAAAGTGTTCAGATGATTAATATTATATTAAATAAACAAACAAACTATAATAATAGTCATTAGTTATTTGTGATGTCCATCAGTGATTTTTTTTTTACATAAATTGGTTATACCTTACTGATCTTCACTTATGAGAATTATGTAGGTACAGAACACTGACACTACCTTAACATTTGAGTTCTCTCTCTCTCTCTCTCTCTCTCTCGCATTAGTTCTTCTCCAGCACATGGTTCAAATGGGGCCCTCACCAGGTCTGGTTGTGATTAGACTAGGCTAATGTGTAAAACCTCACTATCTTAAAGGCACTAATAGCATGGTCCATTAACGACATACTAATTACACCGTGTTTGTGCCCAGGGGGAGGGAGGGGGCTGCTGCTTTGAAGTTGTGCCACAGCGTCTGCCTGTAAGACGGCTACTTACTTCAGCAAGGGGGTGGAGGGTGGGCACAGGCTGAGGCCTGTAAGAGAAGTTAACAGTAAAGTGCTGACAGCCTTATTTATCTGTTAAGCTGCAGATCTCTCTCTCTCTCTCTCTCTCTCTCTCTCTCTCAAATATATCTGTTATCAATATAGCTTTCAATTGAGCTTCCTAGTATTGTGCACTTACTCCCTACAAGCCTCAAACTACTTCATGTCTTCAGAAATTCTTCAACTCTTTCTTTAACCTCCTATACATGCCCATAATGTGGAGGAATTTAATTGGGAAAGAGTTAAGTTATGTCAAGCCGGAGCACCACCAATCAATCAGGACATTTTGTGCATTTACAATATATACATATTGGGAGGGAATATCTCATCCCTTATGTGTATTAGATAGTGTTTAAAGTCATTTGAATGATGCAAAGCCCAAGGACTCATTTATAACTTTATAAGAAAAGTGTGTTGAAAAATGAGTATGTTAATCAGAAATGACCAATCAGAAATGACATGTACTGTTCATGGGACATGGTATGTCCACGTAGCATCGACCACAAACTTCATATAGTAAGTATCACAGGTATCCAGCTCATCAGAAAGAGCATGCCATGCCATAAATGTCTGATAACCAAGCCCAGATACTGACACACTAACTTCACTTACTTTTACATGACACTTTTTTTCATCTTAATTGTATGGCAGGTCTTATTTGTTAATTTGTTTTTATTTTATTTTAGGTAATCTATTTGAATCAAATGATTTACACAGGATAAACACTAAATGTGTGTGTTCAAATTACATTAACAAGTCTAACTTAATCATTACAGCACAATCCATATATTTTCAGTAACTAATAGCTTCTATATGATTTGAATGGATTTTGGCAGTAGCAAGGCTCTTTATCCCTCAATCTTTAACACAGCTCCGAAGTTCTCATAGAATATGATTTTTTTTTTTTTTACCAACTAAGCAGATTTTTTTTTCTCAAAAAATTACATTTATTGTGTAAATTCCTCTGCAAAAAAACTCCAGCTTAATAAATACACATTACTAAAAATATATTCTGATAATATTCTTTTTTTGAAAGTGTAAAATTACTTCATTTGTTTATACTAATGATAATATTTTCAATTAAACACCAATTTGCTCCACAATTATTCATTAGAGCCTCTGTGGTAATAAGGGTATCATCGGCTGTTTCACTAGCTAGTACATGCTAAACTGACAGGAAGTAATTTAAAATTTGATATTTAAAATACTAACCACTAAATCTAGACATCTACTTACTATGAGCTAACATGACAGAATTTTAAGGTAATACTTAGCTGGGCTGTTTCATATTTACACCGCTGACAGGAATTCTAAATCATATTTTATAGTCAGCTAGCTAACAATAGCTAATCTGACAGGATTTTACAGTCTTAATATATGCATTGTTGGAAATATCAGTTAACTAACTGAGATATGGACAATGGATATATGGATATGCTTTCTTTAGAGGATAAGTGTCCATATTTTGATGATTTTTCATCTTGATGAGTTTTTACTCTCATTATTGTATTCTGTTTTTCCGTGCAGTCAAAAGTCCCGGTTAGACTTGAACATCCATCATATAACACTACACATTAATTAATTTACATTAAATAATTTTGGTAATGTTTTAATTACAAGGAAAATTTACCACAATTCAAAAACGTCAGGTAACAGAAACATCAGCTTCCTTTACCAGTTTTAATTTTACTTCAACACATAATGATAGAACTGTATTACATTAAATTAATTTGTTGCATGACTTGATTTTGGGCATCAATGATCTCATATATGTCCATTGTCCAAGATAATATACGAGAGTGAGTCAAAAATTATCTGCACTCCGATTATATTAAAAAGGTCTATTGGCCCCAACGTATCAGCGCTTTCTATTCAAGGCTACTGTCTCTCCAGTCACTGCTGTGCAGGTGTGAACATGTTACATCAGTTCATTTGTAACTGCGTGCGAGCAAAAATACTTGTGATTTGCACGAAAGGAGAGCAGGGATGCAGTGGTTCGTTTTCTTGGGGTCTAAGTGTGTACCCGGTGCCGCAACAACCCAAGGAAGAGCCATAAACAGAAGCGTTTGGATATCTGCAAACAAAATTTGGACCAATACTCTGAGGCAGGTGAAAGTCTCTTAAACAGAATCATTACCAGTGATGAGACATAGATTCATCACTAGGAGTCTGAGCGTAAACGGCAGAGTATGGAACAGAAACATCCTCAATCACTGACCTAGAAAACGTACAAAAGTCAACCATCAGCTGTAAAATTTATGCTTACGATTTTCTGGGATTACAGTGAGATGCTTATTGAAGAGCTAAAGCCTAAATTTCAGATTGTACAGACTTTCACCTGTTTGGTCCCCTGAAAGCAGAGAGGATGAAGATTCACTTCTGATGAAGAAGTGAAGACAGCAGTGCATTCTTGGCTCGCAGCTCATTTTAAAACATTTTTAATAAGGGAATGCGAAAGCTTGCTTGAATGCGAAAGGAGATTATGTCGAAAACATAAAAGTTTTCTAAAAGTTAATTAAAATAAATTCAACGGCCAGAGTGGGGATCATTTTTGACTCACCCTATATATAAACACAGGGGCTGTCCAGAGTAGCATGATGTCATTAGATAAAAGCAGAAACAACCAACAGTCTCTTCTGCAGTACAATTTACCATCGGTGTATTTAAACTGCACCTTGGAGCTTTCCTATGGAGGAAGTAATGTGAAATAAAATGGAAATGTGTTTATGATTGAAAAGATAAGAGGGCAAAAAGCAAGCGACAGTGGCTGGACATAACCAGTGAGGGCGTTTAAAAAAAAAATGTCTTTCCTAAAAACAGACTCTTCTCTCATTCTCTCTTTGCTCTTGCTTAACAAAGCCCATCTTTATTTTCCGACCTGCTCAAAGTCACAGTGATGGACTTCTTGAGCTAAGCCTCTCTTGTTAGCATTCTGACCGACACAAATGGGCTCTGCGTTTAGGCCTGAGCTTGACCTTTGACCTCCCCATTCACAGCAAGGGTGCCTAACCTTGCATCAATCATGCACAATGGCCTTTTTTTCCCTCGGTTTCACTCTCAATAGGCTTTAAACAGAGCTCCCCATCTGACCAATGAACAAAACTCAATCGGTTGTCCATTCAACAGGCTGTTTTTTTATTGCTAACAGCCCATCCCATGTCTTTAATGTGAGGCTAGTATGTAAAAGGGGTGTTTTACACTGGTCAGTTAGATCCTGTGTCTCTCATTCAGGTCAGCGTGGTTATTTTTTGTCAAAAAAGGCCCAGCAAGAGATGACCTCACTCCAATGTGTGTGAGGCTGAAGGGCTATATGTGTGTGTGGTGGTAGCGTGTGCCAGAGTAGAACGGCTTAAATGGATCCCTATTAGGTCCCTCAGGACTGTGAAACACACCCTCTCAATATGATTCAGCCTTTCTCTCCATCTCCATCTTGTTCGTTTAGTGTGGGCTTCACGCCTTCAACCTGCTTTGTTTTCATTTAGTCAGGCTTTACTCTAAAGAAAACCTTCATTCATTATTAACCATATTGCGGCTCTTTGTGATGCTATCAAACGCATGTCATAAAAATAGATTTTTTATTTATTGCTTTGTGATGGGTAATACCAGCTTCTATCCTGGATTTTGCTTCGAATTTGGGCAACGTGTGTAATTTTCCATTAAAGGTTATTTTATTGAAAGCTCATTCAAAAAAGAAAATGATTAATCTCACTGTCATCAAACAATTTCTTCTCTAGTTTGGGCAGTTAGTCTCTCCATTTCTCCCTCCATCTGTCTCTTTTTCTCCTTACTTCTCTCTCTCCCGCTCTCAGAGTAGGAGTTAATTAAAGAACATCCATGACTGGTGTTCACATGGCCCAGCCCAACGGGCGCCTGGCAAATGACAGGGCAATGTTGATATGCGGGCTCCAAAACCCAACAGAGCAGCCAAGGATAACCACCCCCCTGAGCACACACCCCCTCACATTATCTACCATGACTATGGGCTCTCTATGCCCCCTCCCCTTCACCTTATGGTGTTGATATCAGCTGCCCATCAATGCTGATCTGTGAACAGCACTGCATCTCTGGTTTGACTTCTTTTCACACAGTCAGATTCACTGAACTGTAGATTTAGCCTCCACTGAGCACATAGCTTCTGGGAAAAGTCTTCCTAGGCTGGTCTATCTAATTTCCCCAACCCAACTGACTTGAAACATGCATAAATACAGTGAGGAAAAAAATGTACCATAAAACAAGATTTAACATATTATATCAGCATTCCTTAAGGTCCAAATATCTATTGTAAATGATGGTACTGCTCAAGGGCAAGTGTTTGTAATCCCATTAAAAACCAGTAAAACCAAGAAAAAAGCAATGGTTAACCCGTGGTCCAGAAGTAAAAACAGTGGTGGAGCAGAGGACAATACCCCTCCGTCCCTAACCCTGGCCTCCTAATTATTAGTAATTGTGATCATTACTGTGTGTTTGTGTTTGAGCCCACCATGGTTTATGGAAGAGCATGTCAAGTGTGAAAGTTTGGACAGAGAGAGAGGGAGAGAGAGAGAGAGAGTGTGTGTAGAAGAATTGCAAAGCATTAAGGCTACTATTGTGAACGTTACCCTTGTTCTGCAGGGGCCACTCTATCCGCTCGGGACATAGACGTTAACAACAGAGCCTTTGGGTGCTGTGGGTTGCGGGGTGGTGTCTCCATGGATCGGACTTGTTTATCCGGTGCATTCCATGGATGATTGGATTGAGAATTTGGGGAATTTGGAGGCTGGATCAACGGCCTTGAACTCTTTGCTTGCTAAGCCGCATACATGGCAGACTTTGATACACTGGGTGTTCTGATACCTTTCTATCATGGCCAGCATTGGCTTTTCTCTGATCAGACCAGACGGGCTGGCCTATATACAGTATGAATGTATGTATATGAATGTAGGCCTCCAATAAACATGATTTACTCAATGTGCTCAAAAACATTATTGTTTTTGAAAATATTGCTTATTGTAGTCTTTTTTTTAGGTGAATATAACACCAATGAACAGATAGATGAATAACTGCTTAATCATATACATTGCTATCAGTGATATCTTCTTCTTCACAAAACATTTAGAGTATACAAGATCCAGAGAGGAAGATTCAGAGATTCAGACTCTTTCAGCTTCAAACAGGTACTGTACCGTGCACAATTCCCTATAATCCAACTCCGAATAAATCGTTCTTCTACTCAGCGTGCTCCCCCTTTGGCTAGAGAAACTTGATGAGTCACCATAAGGGATTCCCTTCCCCTCTCTACCAAATATGGGCAGGAAGAACACTCTCCATACAGGAAGGAATGCAGGGAGCCCTCTGGAGCTGTGCGTAAATATAAGTGTAGCACAGGGGAGCCGCATGTATTTCGTTTATCACACTTCACACTCAACCAGCAAGGAAAATATCACGACGATGCAACCAAGAATGTCTGGCATTTTTTGGATCAGTCATCAGCACAGCATTTTAACCAATCAGGACCACACGCGTGACTTCCAGCATCGTTCCACCCCCCACAATTTCCCTCACGTTTACAGGAAGGCCTGGTCATTTGCCAAAGGTTGAGCCAAACATCTGTAGTCCAATTAAAGTTGATATTTTTATTGTTGTCTCTTAACCTTCTCTATGCTTTGGGAGGAAAAATATGTCAACTATGCTTGCAGACCTTTAGGGTCTAAATAAAAGGATTCTTTAAATATTTCATTCTGGAAATAACCTTTTGTTAGTCTTCATTACTATCTTATCTTAAAACAAACAAAAATGTGAAACTAATTAATCACTGATAAAGTCCCAAGCAAGAAAGCGGCTAAATATGAAAACTACTTTTTATGGCAGTCATCTATTATCCTGTCCCAAGATAAGTGTGCTGCTTTTTGAAAAGAAACACAATCTCAGAAAAAGCAATTACTCACACTGACTCAAAAAACACACTCACCTGGCAAATGGTATAATGTTCGACTCCCATGGAATGGCCAATTGGCCAAATCTGTCACTCTTAAGAAATGGGCTTCACATATCATCCCTTTTACAGTGAGTGAGGGTTAAGAAAACACATGAATGTAGGTGGTCTTCTGCATAAAACACTAAGACAACAGTGGTCATTATAACTGTATAGGAGGTGATTACTCAAGACAGTGTAGTGGGATGATTTTGACAGAATTTGCTGATCCTTCTGTTGGACCGAATCACGTCATCTCAATGTGATGTAATTGGGCCTTTCCCAGAATAATACAACAAGATTATTTAAAAAATGTAAAACTAAAAAAGTCGCACACACCAAGATTTCATTCAGTCACCTATAGCTTTGATTTGTAATTGTCAGTTGATGTGTAAAAATAATTCCTTATGCTCATAGAAAAACCCTCTCACAATTTGAGCCCTGGAATATACCCTCCAGAGGCTTGTCCAGTGGGCACCACTCTGGAATAGAGTCAATTTGAACTCATCAGACCACACACCCTTTATCCATTGCTCCAAAGTCCAATCTTTTCGCTCCCTAGAATTTTTTTCTGACCAAAGTTGAAAGTTCTCCACTATGTGTTGAAGGCTTCTTAACTCAGTTTCAGTCATTTAAAATCTTTAGTTGCTTTCTTTGCTTGGTGCAGCTGAACAATTGACCTTCTGAAATGGCCAGGCAGTGTTTTACAGTATACAAACAATTTGTATACTGTAAAAAAGTACCATTCAAAGACTCAATGAGGTGGGCAGAATATGGTGAGCAAGGCTAAGATCAGGCCTGCAACACCCACAATTACATATTTCAGTGAATATTCCAGGAAATTTGTAAAGTCAAAAATTCCAACACGGTAATGACAAAAATATTTCTTAAAAATGTGTCTACGCATTAAACTAGCAGCGTCACTAAAGAGAACAGAAAGGGGCCAATCGTTCGTGCCCACGCAAAACTCACCCAGCATTCCCGAAACAACGCTGCTGTCTGGTGCCCCAAACTAGTCGTGATTACTGGAAAAGGTGAGCATGTTCTTCCCTCACTTCCTTTGGCTTCACCATTCTTCTCTGGAGCCTTCTAAAACTCAGCAGCCTCACAGTAAAATTACATGTGCCGAACCGACTCCTACGGAGTTAAACTGAATATGATTCAGCACCGTAGGAGTAACTCTGGGCTGTGGGAGCAAATGTATCACTGGTGTTTTTACTCCACCACTCTAGGATGTTTTTGTGCCTATATTTGCGGAGATGGTGCATCGTTGAGCTTTGGAAGGTGGGTCATAAAGAGTCACTCTATAAGAATACCTTGCCCTACTCAACACGTCATCATTGCTAGCACTAATTATTGTTTTGCGAAATCTCTTGTCTACTGTTAAAACAATTCTTTTTTTTCTCTTGCCATCCTTTTTCTTTTTTTTTCTATTTCCTTTTCTTTTTGCCACTGCTGCAATTTCAGAAAAACCCAAATGTTCCCAACAGGAGACAACAAGAGGATAGTGGCACAGAGAAATTAAAGACCCAAGGAGCCCGACACTATCATTAAAGGGAGCAATATGCCAGCAAATCACTCTGCAGAGTTTCTGTAGGTTGGAGGAAAAAAAAAAAAAAACAGTCTCTCTTTGTGGCACGACAGTTCCAGATGCCACTAGCCCTAATTGAGCCACTCATGAAGTCAGGGTGAAATAGCATATTAGTGTGTCATCTATCCTGGGAATACTAAAATTGCTTGACGTCCTAAGCGAGAAAGAGCATACAAGATATATTTGAACATTTAGTGTTTAGACTGGATAGCCTCCTGCAGGAAACATCAAGGCTCGTGATAAAAAGACATAATAATGATACATTTAGTGCCATAATTATAAATACACTCCTGAAAAAATCAGATCAGGAACATGTACTGTAAGTGGCTACTTAAAAGTGAAAAGCACTGTTTATATGGATTTAAATAGTTAAGAGTTTGATGGAGCCCTCACTGTTCTGCTTTACACAGAACCTTTATGCAAATGGGTCCAAAAGTATTTGAACAGTTACAGGAATTTCATTATTATGGTTCTGTACAACACTACAGTGGATTTGGAATAAGCAATCAACATGTGATTGTACACTGTTGCAATTTCACTGCATTAACTGTTTAGGAAATACAGGCTTTTTTTTTTTTACAAAGTCCCTCCATTTTGTACAAGCTCAAATGTAATTAGACAAACTAACATGATGATAAATATAAGGATTATGATTAATACTTGCATACAAATCCTTTACTGATAAAGATTGCCTGAAGTTTGAGACTCACAGACTTCAGATAGTGCTGAGTTTCATCCCTTGAACTGATTTTCCAGGCCATTGTTAAAGCTGCTTGTGGGTCTTCTACCTTCCGTTTTGTTCTCGGTAAGTAAAAAGCAGCTCAATTGGGTTGAGATCAGGCGATTGACTCAGCCCTTTAAGCACATTCAGTTTCTTTGCCTCAGAAGGCTTTTGGGATTCATAAACATACAGTTTAGGTCATTATCCAGTTGTACTGTGAAGCACTATCATATCAGTTTTGCAACATTTGACTAAATCTGAGCAGAAAGTAAACCTCTATCTAGTTAAGAATTTGTGTTACTTGTATCAGCAGTCACGTCGACAGTAACAACAACAACAAAAAAAACAGAGTTACCCAGTTACATTTACAGTCATACATGGCAATGCCATAACACTACCTCCGCCATGGCTGACAGGCGAAGTGACATGTTTTGGATCATGATAATTTCCTTTCTCCTGTCTTGAGTATAACATTCTTAAGGTAATCATGAAGGTATCACTTACTGTAGGCTTTGAAAATGACATATCTGCCTCCTGAAAGCTGAAAGTAATTTCAAATACATTTTGATAGTTTTCATAGGCAAAATTGCAAAAACCTGTGTTGCTGCCCTAATACTTATGAATTCAAATGTTCTGTGTAGAGCCTTGTGGTAAACCCATTTTTCTTGGAGCCTTTTACTGGTTAACATGAATTTATATAGTGTATGCATATACTATCATCTTCTTTGCTTTTTAAAAAAGTTAAACCCTCAGTGTTGCTTCAAGAGGAATAATAATAAAGGAGGGTGGTGGGCATTGTGCTAGCTGTAAAAAAAAAACGCCATAGCTACAGAAATGATGGAACTGATCACTCAAAGGAAAAAAAATACAGGTAAATACAGTCTTAGAAAAATTTTCACTCACTCACTCACTCATCATCATCTGTACCGCTTAATCCTGTATTCAGGGTCACGGGGACCTGGAGCCTATCCCAGGAGACAATCCATTAGGGAACGCCAATTAATCTAATCTACATGTCTTTAGACTGTGGGAGGAAACCAGAGTCCCCAGAGGAAACCCACCAAGCACGGGAAGAACATGCAAACTCCATGCATACAGAGACGGGAATCGAACCCAGACCCTGGAGGTGCAAGGCGACAGTGCTAACCACTACACCACCGTGCCAGCCCCTTAAAGAAATGATTTCTCAAAATTTCTCCTTGGAACATTTTTGAAATGGGAATTGCCTATTGAATGGGTTTAGAAAAACATCTAGGAACTTACTCATGGCCACAAGAAAAATTATTGCAGGGTTCTACCTCACTCAGAACTTTGTGTTCTGAAAGTATACAGGTCAGAACCAACAACTAGTTAGGTAGTTTGGGGGTTCTTAACTTATTAAACTTATGTAACTTATGTGGTTCTGCTTGAAAATCCTTTCTGAAAGTAAAATCACTGGTATAAACTATATGGTTGACAGTATATGGACATCTAAAATTGACACCTATATGTGTCTATTAACCACCCTCTTTCAAAGGCACGGTATTAATATGGAGTTGGACAACATTTGTGGCTGTCCACTAGGTTTTGGAAAGTTGCTGTGAATATTTGGCTATTTAGAGGGCAAATCCAGAGTGGTTCTGGGCAGGCCACCTGAGTTCTTCCTAACCAACCAAGCAAAACATGGATCTCTGTTGATGTTGTCTTGCTGGAACATGTTTAGGCTACTTAGTTACAGTAAAACGGAAATTGAATACAACAACATAAAATATATTCTAGATAGCCATGTGCCTCTGACTTTGTGGCAAAGCTTTGGGGAAGGCCCACACACTGAGCACATTCATCTAAAGGTCAGATTGTACAATGCTCAGAGAAATACAACAGCTACATCTCAATCTGTACAGGTCTCAGTGAGATTGTTAAATGTTAAAGTCCATGACAGCACAATTAGAAGAAGACTGAACAAGTATGGTCTATCTGGACGGGTTGCCGGGAGAAAGCCTCTTTTGCCTAAAAAGAACATTGAAGCATGCCTGACGTTCGTAAAACTGCATCTGAACAAACCACAAGACTGCTAGAGCAATATCCTATGGACAGATGAGACCAAAGTGGAGTTGGCTCTCTTGTCAAGCACCATGTTTGGTTTTCACCTATTTTTTGGTGAAAACTAAACAGCATTTCAACAGAAACACCTCATATCCTCTGTCAAGCAAGTTGTTGATCGGGGCTTATTTTGCAGCCACAGGACCCCAACCATAAATTCCTGTGTATACCAGAGTATTCTAGAGGCAAACGTGAAGCCATTTGTCTGACAGCTAAATCTTGCTCGAAATTTGTGTCATGATGCACACCAAATCATAAAGTTCCAAAGCCCTCTAGTAACTTTATTTCAAAATGGCTGAACCCATACCTCAACCCAACAGAAATGCTATGGCTGGACTTTAAGAGAGCTATGTATAAGCCAAAGCCCTTAAAACTCATTGAACTGAAACAATGCTGTACAGAAGAATGGGCCAAAATCCCTCCAAAATGATGTGAAAGACCAATGAAGTCATTGAAATGAATCCTTCACATTATTGCTGCTAAAGGTGGATCTACTAGCTGTTGAGTCATAGGGGTCGTTTACCATTGATAACATGTTTTTCTTTTCTTTTTGCCTTCATTTTTGTTAGATAAGTGATAACATGGTGAAAAATTTGTATATGTTGTTCATCTGAGGTTGTTTACAGTCTTTACACAAAAGCAGAAAGAGTGGGTACTAACTTTTGAACGTGACCGCATTCGCCCAGAACAATAGTTTCCGCATAGACAATGCTTCTTATCTTTCTAAGTGGTTCTTTTTTGTAAGGATAAAATCTTTTAGTGGTCCAACAGAGGGAAAATCCACTGGTCAAGATTAATATTTTTTTCAAGGAGTGAAATGTAAAAGCGGTATCGAGAGAAGGAGTTGTGTAGGTGAAGGTCCACTCAAGCAAATTCATGAGTGTTCCAGCGGCTGAAAGTTGAATTGGTGATGAATCCGATGTACCACTCCCATATGGTAGTCATGGGATGGTGCAACCCTTAAAAGGCTCTGCTTATGCCACGTGTTTGATGTGCCATGACTGAAATAAAGTATCTACGCAAATGCGTCTTCCAGATGTAATTTAACCTCAAATTAAAATTAATGATAATAAACACAAGTGGCAGCTGAATTACTCTGGCCTCTGATTTCTTGTGTCTCTCATGATAAACCAAACAAAAAATCCCCATCTGGACCGGACATCTGTGATACTTGGCAGCTCAGTTTCTGTAATGGTTTGCATTAAAGTGAGCTAATACTGTGTATCTGAGTGGTAGCAGTAGTTTCCCATGGTGGGGGGTGTCGTTGCTACTCCCCATGCCTGACTCAGAGTTGTCTTTAGGCTGGGGATCATGACTCCACTGTGTGTTAGATTGAAAGTCTGGATGTCTAGTAGGGTCTTATTACTTTGCAAGTAGATCCCAGTCTGTGACTCACCTAGCTCACTGTTAGAAAAGATGTAGACCCAACAAAAGGTCTTTATCACTCAAATATTCAGACATGAATACATCCCATTGCCATTCCTGTTCACTCTCTTTCTCTTCTCTTTTTCCATGACTTGTGGAATTCATGACTAACCGTCTTATTCCTCCACATGGGAATCACATGTACCTTTCTCTCTCTGTCTCTTCTTTCCTTTTCTTTTCCGTACATAGAGAAATAATTGCCTTGACATTCCAACGAGGTCACCCTTAACAATGCAAGCGACTGGCCACCAGCAACAATCCAGGCATAGTCTGCCAGTGAGAGACTGGAGACAAGAACTGGGAGACATTCTTCCTGTTATTGCTGGTCACTGGTTCCTATCTTACTTCTAGATGGGGGGTTTGGGGGGGGGGATGTCAAAGCATCTTCCAGACCACAGTTTTAGAGATTACATGAACATTAAGGTATTCAGACTGCATGCTGAAACCAGACGGTGTGAGGGAGTGACGCTTAGTGAGTATGTGATAACAGGAAGTTGCTGGAGAAGCTACACAATGCACCAGCGAGGGCCGAGCTGATCCGATGGTCCTATCTGTCAGCAGCTATTCTTGATCCTCTCACACACCTACACAAACACGAATACACACTTTTCCCTCCTTCTCTCACATGAACAGGCACTGACGTCCTCCCCTGGATCAGACCCCATTGTGATAAAATTGATTGTTTCACCGCCTTGTGCTTAATCCACTGAACGACCTACTCAGGGGGATTGAAAAAGACAAGTCTAAATCACTGTGATTCATGTGCCTGTCTGACACGATGGTCTGTCCTAACGCTCACACAGTAGATATGGTGAACTTGGGTGTGCTCCGGCAAAAATATGACCTCAAAACCCATAGCATCACCAGAGTGGCTGTTAAGTGTTCCAGTGGTAAATCAATGATGGGAATTAGGGAATAAAGCTTTACAAGCAGTTGTGATAGCTGACCACTTTACTAGTGTCAGTTTCTTATGGATCCTCTAAAAGTGGAATTAAACTTCATGATAAGTACTTTAACAGTGAATGAATTTGTCATTGATAACTCCATCTAAAAAAAACAAAAACAATGAGCATTAAGGATTATCGCAAATCTGTCAGCTCCACACTCATGCTGTTAATCTCCGATTCTATCACATCACAACGGTCCTCTATTGCATTCAGATCTGCTGAATGGGGGATCCATTGAAATACACTCTCGTGTCGATGGAACTTGTTTGATATGTCTTGTGTTTTGTGACATGATGCATTATAATGCTGGAAGTAGTGAAGGCCGTCGCATTCGAACAAGGCTCAATTGGTATTAAGATTAAGAGCGCAGTGTGTGCCAAGAAAACCTTCACCACATCATTACACCACCA
The DNA here is from genome assembly GCA_030347435.1 of Clarias fuscus. NCBI lineage: Eukaryota > Metazoa > Chordata > Actinopteri > Siluriformes > Clariidae > Clarias > Clarias fuscus. The sequence goes on along the minus strand of CM059227.1, from coordinate 14,095,598 downwards.
GCAGCAGTCTGAACTGTTGAAACAAGGAAGGCTAATACTATGGATTCATGCTATTAAAGACCATTCACATGTTGTAGCAGACCAAGCAATGTTTTTCTAACCTTCAACAGTACAGTGTTTAGGATTGTGTGCCCATGCTTTCCTGATCACCATGGTTGTAAAGAATGGCTGTTTGCATTTTCATAGACTTCCTGTCAGCCCACACCAATCTGGCCCTCCTCCTCCAACCTCAATTGTTACCAAAGTAACAAACTAAAAAAAAAAAAAAAAAAAAGAACCCTAACCCTAGTTTTTGCTCGCAGAACTGCTGCCCTTTGGGTGTTTTATGTGTGTGTGTGTTTTTTTTTTTTTGTAATAACTAAACCTGCTTCTTGATTTGGTTGATAACACATTTTTAGTTGCTTACAGTCCAAGCGATTAGCAGTGATGATCCTGAGTGAGACAGGAACCCAAATACTGACAACATTTTATGCACAGGTGTTTTTTGTACTCCAAGTAAGAAGCATGACCTCCTATTTCATATCAAGTTTCTATGGCCTATTAGATAGTCAACAAGATGAAGAACAAATAACCAGTTTAACAGCAAAATGAGGTAAAAGCCATTTTAAGCCTTTTACTCATTTTGGCAAAGTATTGTCCACAGGCACACTTATAACAAAACATTGCAACTGAAATTTGTTATGCACCGCCTGGCCAAAAAAACGCCACCATTTCAGGAGGGTCAACTTATTGGGCTGCACCAAGCAACGATGTGAAATTATTGGAACTGAGTTCAAAACTATTTAACACATGATCAGAACCTCGAAGGATTGTTCTGAACTGTAACTTTGTGGAAGAAATGTAGAAGAAAAATTAATGAATATCATTTAAACACTTGCACTGTTAAAAAACAAAACAAACAAAAAAAACAGCAAAGACCATAGTTATGTGTAATAGAATTTCCATACACACAATGTGAGGGATTCTAATATTAAAGAGACACAAGGTACAAGTGTTTGGATACAAGATACAAGTGTTTGGTTTTTACCTGGTTATGTCTTATTATCCAATCAAGATTCCTGTATTCTATTGTGATCTTATGGGACTACATATGTTTATGCAGTTGGTTGATGGGCTATTAGATCTTATACCACACATCCCTGTATTATAATTAGGTTATGTGTTAAAAAACTGAAGTGATTGAAAAACTGGATGGAAAAGGAGGCTGATGATGCTGTTAACAATGGATGCTACAAACTAAGGTTGTTGTATTGTTTTTAATGTTTCTCATGATCTACAAGAAACCTTGTAATTAAAATAGCTTTGTTTGCAACACCTTTTTCCTCGTTCAAAGTTCAGATTTTAAAACAGAATAAAAATTTGTCATATCCTATTCCATAATAGGATATAGGACATCTTGCCCAAAGTACACAATAATGAAATTGCATCTTAAACTAATAATTACATTTGTTTGCCTTGAAAGGAATAAAATATAAAGGGTTTATTTTCATAGCAAAATAATTGTGGTCATTACAAAAAAAAAAGCACTTTGTGAAATATTTGATGCCTCTCATTGCCAACAATTAATATTTGTATAAACTATAACACAATATATTGTAATTTTATATTTGTTTATAGTTATAATTAATGTTTTTGGAATGGAATTTTGTTTTTAAAAAAATTAAACAAGCTTATCATGTAACAAACTGTAAATCCTTCCACTGGTTTCAAAGAACCTTGAAGTTACATCTTGACCTCTGTTACAAATGACTGACACTGGAGACTCCTTCCAAAATGTTATGGAAACTTGACAGCAGACCAAATCCAAAAAAAAAAAAATTGTAGTTCTATATTCTTCACAAAATGAATGGGTGTAACTGAGTGTACTGTGTGTGTGTGTGTGTGTGTGTGTGTGTGTGCTGTTTTTTTCTCTCTCTTTCTCTGTCATCCTTTTTTTGTATGTAGAGTAGACTAAACAAACAGTGTGTCCTTGTCCCATAGGAGAAAGCATTCGTGTTCTGGGACTGTTTAGAGCCGAGATCTTTCATGTGTTGCTGAAAAAACAAAACGCTTTGAGGAGACCACAGAAAAGGAACAGAGAGAGAGAAAGAGAGAGAGGGAGAGAGAGAGAGTTGGTATTTTATAAGGTCATACATGACCATATCAACAATACTATTTCAGACAAACTTAGATCTATACAAATAATCACAACATGTTTTCAAAGGTAAAAAACAAATGCACTTCCCAGTAGAAGCCGAGGCCACTGTTGAAAAAAAGACAGCATGATAAAACGTAGTAATGTAATATTAACATTTGCACCTTATGAAAGAGCTTTATTAGGTCTCCTCTCAGTGGAGCAAAATCAGATATGGTTATTGTAGTGAGTCCATCCCAGAGAAAGTACACAAAAATAGTGCTTTAAGTGTATTTCCAACTAGGTTGAGTGTGTGTGAGTAAGTGTGTGTGCCTACTTAAGTCAGCATACATTACAGAAAGTCTCAGCATAAGCATAGTGACATCATTGGACATGGCCAGTGCCCAAGAATCACTCAAACCTATTTCATGAATAACTAGCATGATGTTTTTTGGTCTGCCTCCACAGGATCAAATAAATCACATCAATAGGGTACATCTAAAAGTTGCATAGCTTGAAACACTCTATTCGGGATCTTGACTGCATTTAGCTGTTAATGTGATTGCTTCATTTTCTTAGCGTTGCTGAAATTGAGCAGCCGAACCAGATAAAAATTTATACAGGCTATGTGTTGAGGGCAATTCGGCTGTATAACGTTCCGTTTCCCGTATAACTCTCATTATGCAGTAAATCAAGACCACACTCAAGCACAAGTAGAACAAAAAAAAATCTTCTTGCTTCTTGAGGAAGAAGAGAAGATGTAGCTACTGGCCAAGGAGCTTCACCCACTGTCGAACTTGACAAAAGAACACAAGTCCAAATCAATCCCAGGCCCTCCATATCCATCAGCCAGGTCTACTGGGAAATGTTTCTCTATGGGGAACATGATAGTTAATCTAGCAGGTCCATCTCCACTGACCTTCTCTGTCAGGCTTAAACACACACCGATCTGTAAAAAGCATCCTGACAAAATATTTACTATAGATGATGAATAACCAGAGGATGCGTTTGTCCACCAGCCAAGAAGAGATGAAGAAAGTTAACTGCTATTAACTGTCCTTGACGGTAAAGGCTGAAAATGAGGTAGACAGTCTTGAGAAGTAAGAGTGTGTGTGAGAGAGAGAGTGAGAGAGAGAGGTTACCTGGCTCCTATGAAGGTTAAATGAATAGAAGTGGTGTATCTTGTTTGCTAAAGACAAGCCCAGGCTTGAAATGGTAGATGATGTCAGGCTGTGCCAGTGATGAAATGGCTAACCAAAATCTTAGTGCGGTTACAAAGAAAAAAGGGATTTTAGAAGTTTTCTGAAGGACAGGGTTATTGCATTTTGTTGGCAGGTATGCTAAATAATAAAACACATGAGGCAGATGGGCACCTCTCCTGTAAAAAAAAAAAAAAAAAAAAGGGGTAAAATAAAATAACCAACTCCCTTTAATGGAACTGCACATAATGTTAAATATAAAAAAGTGTGTATTTGTGCGTAGCCAATGTGTGTGAATTACGTCTCAACAACGTCTCATGCAGCTTGTTTGCTAATTGGCAAGATGTCGCCACAACGTCATTTTGGATCACTGTGAAAACATGTTCATAATATTCCGCTTTTTATACCATTAGGAAAGTTGGAAAATTTAGTCAGTTTAGGAGTCACAGTTAGCTTTGCGTTACCAGCTAAGGAACACCCTAAAAAGTAGGTTATGTTGATGAATCACGGGAGGAAAGTTGTGTAAAGGGAACTTGAGCTAAATCTGATTAGCTTATCACAGAGTGAGAGTGTGGAGGTTGAATAAATCTTCAACATGCGCTGGCTCTGTCTCACAACACTGATCAGTTTAAATCACACATTATACTCAAGGGCAGCTGGACGTAGCAGATAGAATAAAAATTGACGTTTGTTCTGGCGCATGTCCAATTAGCAAACAAGATCTTACAGACATCTGTAGGCATTAAATACACAATATACAGTATCCATGCCTATCTGTACCTATACATTTAAAAAAAAAAAAACAGAAGTGCTGATTAAAAATGATTTTTATTCAACTAAAAGTTGTGATTACAGATGGAGGGAAGTAAATGCAAAGAATGTTATTGTGTGTCCTGGCCTCTGCGGTTCTTTTAACGTTATGGTTCACTAGTTAGGTGAGTGAAATATGAAAGTATATTATACTTTACAAACTGTAATAGTTTGGCCCCATTAAGCATGCTAGCCAGCTATAGTTGCGCTTAGAAGTTTATATACCGAACATGAATGTCATGGGAATATTGGACTTTCAATAGTTTCTTAAAAAATTGTCGTCTTCTGGGGAAGAAGGATTTTACAGCATATAGCTTTAATAAAAGATACCACCAAGAATTTGGTGAACAATGTTAAATTTATTTGTTACTGTATGTTTTTGTGATACTATCACAGTGTCAAATTATTCATACAGGGTGAATTATACAGGTACACACACCTACTGTACTTAGATGATTAATTCCGGGGTGCTGACAGTCCCCAAATTGTGTTGGACAGAACTCAGCACCAGACTGAGCACCACATAATGCAATTGGAAAGCCCAATGAGCTCAGTGCAGATCTGAGAAAAAAAAGACGGTAGATTTACACAATGAAAGCCATTTCAAAACAACTGAAAATTCCCGGATGAGTTTAAACTAATGTACGTCAGTACAAATTATTGGGAGGTGCAGCCACATCGCCAAGGTCGGGAAGAAGACCCAAACGGTCACCCTTTGCTGAGAAGAAATCTGGTTCACATGGTCATGTGCTGCCATGAACTGAAAGCTGCTGGAGCACACTGGAGTGACACTATCTACTTTCAAGTTTTACGTTGCCTTTAACTGAAAGCTTGCCATCCAAGAAAGATGTGAACTACCTTGTATGTTTAGTGATGAGCAAGAATTACTTCAGGATTATTCAGTATTGCTCACATTATCAGATAGATAACTGAAACTTGAACATAATTGAGTTTTCCAGCGGAAGATTGACCCTAAGCACACATCAAAACAGGTTGCAGCATCGATACTGAAAATTTTGCCCAAAATTCTATACAGTACCAGTCAAAAGTTTGGACACAAGTTTGGATATATTATGAAACATCACATAGGGAATTAGGTAATGAAGTAACAATAATGACAAGTCAGTTATTTTAAGACATGAGGGTCAGCTGTTCTGGAACAGTTCTTGCAAGAACAGTATTGTCAAGTGCATTTGCAAAACCCATCAAGCACCATGATGAACCTTAAAGTTGATCTCATGAAGACCATCCCAGGAAAGCAAGACCAAAACTTGCCTCAGCGAAGAAGTTCAGAGCAGAAATCACCAAATAACAAACAGCACCTCAGATTAGAGTCGTTATGAAAGCTTTGCAGAGTATCTGTAGCAGACACATAAAAAAGATGGTCAAATGTTCAATTCAGGTTTATTTATAGTGCACTTTTAACAATGGTCATTGCCACAAAGCAGTTTTACAGAAAAGTAAAAAAAAAAATAGTTTGAAAAGTGTGAGGAAATATGTATAAATTATAATTATCAGTTTGTCCAAGGGTGATGGTGGCAAGGAAAACCTCCCTGAGGTGGCAATAGGAAGACACTTTGAGGCGAACCACACTCAACAGGGAACCCATCCGCATTTGGGTGATATCAGATATAAAGGAATGATTTGTTTGTTTTTTACTTCTATGTTTTACAAGGCTGATTCAGGATATCAGAAATATCCTACCAGTATTCTTCCAGAAGATGTTGATGGCTACCAAAAGCATCTCCTATTGGTAAAACTTGCTAAAGGACATTCAACCAAAGATTAGGTGTGCTGTGTATAATTTTGACAGAAAACTCATAATATCAGAGACCTTGTTCACCAAATTCTTGAATAGATGTATGTTATACAAACATTCTGCCTCAGGAAATGACCAGTTACAAAATCCATTGCAAGTCCATAACTGCCACGGGATTCATGTTCATGATAAGTGTACTTAAACACATAATTGTACCTAAACACAATATCATGCTCAATAATTAACCATGCAAATTGGATTTCAGCAAATAGTTACAAATAGATAACAATTGACTAACTATGAGAATCCAAAAACCAACCAGGTTTGCTAGCAATTTAGGTTACCTATGTAAGCATTAAGGTCAACATTAATATAGGAGTATAGGATTGGTTTTATCTATTTACATCTATTTGTATCTATTTACATATACATTTTTCAGTGATGATTACCTTGATCTGAATATTGAACAACAAGCATTACAACCCCTACAGCATTAGCATCGCTGTTGTTTTCCAACTTGTAATTATGGATTAAGGGTCAGTCACTAGTTTCTGAAATTGTAAAATAAATCACACTGTGGGACATGGCTTTTTTGGAATATATTACATTAACTTTTTGTTATCCTGTTGGGAGGAAAAGTGAACAAATGCAGACGTATAATTCTGGTCTCTTATTAGCAGACGAGGTAACATTATGTGATTAAAGACACATTGGTAGCTGCATGTGCTAGTGAACTAGTTAATAGTAGAGTTTTTTTTTCTACCATGACCCTAAAAATAAAAACTAAAAGTGTGTGCAAAAATTACCCATGTTATTATATTTCCAAAGGGTAGACCTATGATTAGCCAGAACGCGATCAAACAAGTTGCCAGTTTGATGTCTTTTCCTCATACGCCAATAATGCAACATTAAACAGCCTGTTATTTTGTGGATGTCAGTGGTACCCATAACCAATCCTGATTGCCAAGAAGGGAAAATCTCCTCCGATTTTTATTTCTGTAGAGTGGTGGTGAGATGCGGCGGGCGATCTGATCTGTATGAGGTAATGGCGGGAGCAGGCGGCGGGAGTTTTTATGGCTCTGGCTCGTGCGCTGCCTGCCTCCATTTGACATTATCGGGACCTAATGAAAATAAATGTGATTCTGGCCATAAGAGCTTAGATGCGGAGCTTTCTGAAGTTCCTCTAGTGAGAGAGAGAGAGAGAGAGAGAGAGAGAGAGAGAGAGAGAGAGAGAAACAGGTAAGCTTGAGGCTTAGCGGGCGCGGTTGATCAAATGACCGTCAGTGGCTATAAATCAAATCATTATGATGTCCCCCAAGAGAAGCAACACAACAGGCTTCCATGTTTTTTTAGCCTCATGATTTCCAAAACGAAGACGTCACTCTTTCAGCAGCCCCCTGAAGAGAAAAGTAATGGAGGGACAGGAAAGCGGGCCCGCTTGGCTAACGGCTGTCTGATGTCTGCTTGCTTGACCTGCTGCTCTGTTATAAATGACCCGCGCTGGGCAGCGAGTGAAAAAATAATCTGTGTGACTTCACCCGATCAGTCACAACATGCCAAAGTCACCCAGTAACAATGACATCATCATAAAAGATGATGTAATGCCAGGAATTCGGACCCGTTTTCAGACTCAGCAAAACTTTTGCCACCGCTCCCAGATGAGAGTATTAGATTAGCTTTTTTAAGTATAAGCTTATGCATGGTCAACGTACAATAAAATTAGCCAAAATTACTGTTATCGATTTTCTTATTTAGTAATGACATGAGTGAAAAATTCAGTGTGACATCATTCAAAGGGAAAAAAAATTGTAATGTAATTATACTATCCCTTAAAACTCCTATTAGCTAACAAAGCATTCATTCTAGACAAAAAAACTTTTCTAATTGACTTTTATTTTATATTACACAGCCTAGACTTGATTTTCCTGTCACTATTTCTTGTCATATCTCAAGTTCTTCTCAGTCTTTGGATACTCTGAGAAATCTGGGGGTGTTTTCCAGTGCTTATACAGGAATCTTTCCCTCACCTCTGTCCTCCGGGGCAACCACTCCACTCCCCCATCTCAATAAATATAGTTCCAAACCATATGCTACAAATTGGAAACATGGATTTTAAACAGAGTATTTGCTTTTTCACAGACTAATGCGTCTCACACGTCGGCTCGGCTGTGTCAGAAAGATGGACAGGGGGGCACCAGCGAATATGCGAAAATCTTTCAATTAAAGACATTCTCACAAACCATAAAAGTGAACACACCACTTCTGATATACAGAAAGGTGTCAGTAGAGGATTCCTTGTTCTGCTGCTCGAAAAAAAAAAATCAGTGTGTGGTTGTATCTGGGATTTTGGTTGAAGAAACTAATCCTGTATGAAAAGTGGCAGGTTTTAGCCAAAGGATAACGTGTAGGCTGAAAGGATATAAACTTCACATAAGGTTTGGTGACAACCTGCCTGGTTGTGGTCAAGTTTTTGTGCTGATCTACTGTACAATCAGTTAAATTCCAGCTAACAAGTTTATGTTGCAGAACATGTTAAAGTTTTAGGAACATCCAGGTCCAATGGTCTAACATGTTTGTGGGGGGAAAAAACACATTGTTATAGCAGATTTTATGTCTGGATTATTTAACACATCACACAAGCCCATCATCGATTAATTGAAAAAAAAAAAAAAAAGTATAAAAAATTTTTATTCATTTATTTCTATTTTAATGTAGTGCAATCTCAGTGAAATAAGGTATAGTAATTATAAATATTTTCCCCCCACACACCAGCATTATTCGTTTCTCTGCAGCTTGTCATGTAAATGAGAACATGTATAAAATATAAGGTATAGCTATAAGTAATGTGTCCTGTTTAAGCTGACTTACACACTTTATAAGGTTTGAAAGTAAATTGCAAATATATCACTGTCTGTAATTTACATGTTTGTTTTTACATACAATATTGCCTTTTACACTTACAGTACAGAACGACCTCATCTTTCAGCGCAGCTGCAGCTTCAACCGTTTATTATTATTTTTTAAAGATCTTTCACCATGGCTAAATATCAAACAAGTAATATGTCGAAATTTATTGCCCTTGCCGGTGTGAGAGGGCATAATGCCTTCGTATCCCCCCCCCCCCCGGAAAAAAAAAGAGACCTCATCTGCTTTCTTTATATTGTAATCGTTAAAGGAGATCTAAACAGAGCGAAGAGGAGTCATTTCAGGGCAGGAGTTCAAACAAGCCTTACGTTATAAACCACATACTTACACGACACAGACGACCGAGAGAGGCTTTGTAGACTCATGTAAGTGTAAAAAGCAGATAACCACACCAAGGTTCCTTCATCCAAAAAAGATCCTTGGAATTCCCTCTCTGAATTCCCCTCAGGTGACCAAAAGTACCTCAGTGTTTTTCAAAACAAGCGGCTTAACAATGTGAACTCCTCATTCCTGGTCAGGTTAGTCAACGGAGCGGTAATGCATTACAAACCAAAATGTGGACTCTCTGAAGGCAGGAACTGCCGTTTTCAAAGCCTTGACTTAGCATGAGCCAAACGAATAAAGCGGGAAAGGCTAAGTGGAATCAATAGACTGATGACAGATTGACTGACAGGTTATTCTGACATACTCGCTTTATTCCCCTTCACAGGAACCACAAAGTGACCTCCACAGGGCATTATGTCATTATTTAAAAAAAATAAATAAAAAAAAAGAAGCGCTACAGAGGTGGACTCTGACTCTAGCTGACATAGAAACTAGACTAGGTGACTGAAACTGGGTGATTTTTACTATGCAAACATGAAACCAACTCTCTCTCTCTCTCTCGTTCACTCTCATACACACACACACCAAACACACAATTAACAGTACAAGCCTAGGTAGGGAATATACGCTTCAAATCACTTATCTGTCTCATTTCAGGGGAAATCAAATACACCATCAGTGTGAATGGCATCATTATAAACTCCTCATTATTGTCATCTGAGGAGGTCTTCCCAGGACTTACGATTCGACAGCGTGGCCGCAAGCCACCAATAAAAACCGTCCACCATTTTGTGGACCTTCAGTGCTTGTTGACTCCAAACACAAGGCCGCCCATACGCTTCCTGTTTTCTCATATAGACACTTAGTCAGAGAGGAGTCAGCCAGGCATCTGGCGGGGAAAAAAGAATGACTTGGGCACATTATTAACGCAGATAGCAGGCACAAGACAAAAACAATGGGCTCTTTCAAGCCTGATCTTGTGGCCACACAGCCTTAAGGGATAAAGTTTGATGACCTCTCTGTAGATTTTACGAGTGAGTGTGACAGTTCAGGGCGCTGAATGGAACAGTGAGATACGACCGAGCAATATGAAATTAGCTGTCCGCGAGTTTGTTTAAATACGTGCCGTCACGTCACTGCCGTGACGAGAGTTCAAACGCATGCTTTACAAGGGATTAGAAATTGTCCTATGAGCATTGAGTTGAGCCAAGTATATAAACATGAAGATCTTCGAATATGTCTGAAAGGTGATGAAACATGGCAGTAATTACCTTCTCGTGATATAATTTAAAGCATATTTCATTTCAGAGGCAAAAAAAAGAGTGAGCAGGCCTCTTTCGCAAGGTAGTATTACCCTCACCCGGACCTATTTTTAAGCTTTCTCACACTAAAAATAACCACATTAATTCTTTTTTTTTTTTTTGCAGTGAGAGGAGCAGCTGGCGGGACACAGCGCAGGCATTGGGGTATGATAAGATCGTGAAGGGGGGCGTCACCCTTTTCTGTGATTTAATGATGAATCACACCAAGGAGCTTAAGCCTACAGGAAAGTCCCTCAGGCTAATACAGTGGAGGTCTACAGGATCAGACCATGAGGTAGCATGCAGTTTAGGGTGGGGGGGGTGGGGCAGATAGATTCAACCCCCCCCAAGCACACTCACACACACACCCACACACACACAAAAGGGTGGGACGAGATTCAATCTTAGAGATAGCAGGGGGTAGATGAGGTCATTCATATGTACACACACACAATACTCATACTGTATGTGAAGAATTACTGCTGTTTAAACACACAATAAATGAGAAAACTGAAAAAAATTGAAAACTGAAAAAAATTCTAAGAACTAAGTGAAAGGAAATAAATTGTTTCTAAATTTCTGCTTTATATATTTAGAAATTGGGTATATTTATCAGCAATTATATATATTGTATTACTTATTCAATAATTCATATAAATAATATATATATGTATGTGTGTGTGTGTGTGTGTGTGTTATAATAATATTCAATATTATTAAATAAACAAATTTATATATTATTTTGGTCTATTTATCAGCAATTACACTTCTTGCACATGTTCTTAGTAAATACAATACTTGAAAAAAAAGTTATTCTTTATAATAATTTAAAATATTTACACTCCCCCCCCCCTTTTTTTTCAATCTTATGGAATTTTAGATAGATTCATGAAATATATTTTTTTCCCCAGATGAATCCATGATAGTTCAAGGTTGTAACACAACATGATGTAAACACTCAAGTAAACTGCTTGTTGTTGGGTTTGTGCTCTCAAGAGTAAGTCATTAGTTACTTTAGTATGCACAGTAAATGGATCGAACCTTTATAACTGATTTAATGCACATCATTATTGTACTCTGTCACACATTTAAGGAGCACTATATTCATTCTCCCATGTCAAACCTCCATACACAATAATAAGCAATGAAACAATTTAATACCTTCTTTCCATGAATACATACCAGCAGACAATTTAAAAAAACCTACCATACCATTGCTTAGACAAGCACAAGCCCACACTTCTGGCCTCCCATTAGTTGAATTAATTGAGGAAAAAGGGAGAGAGTGAGATAGAACAGGCAGAAAGACAACGACAAATGGAAGTACGGATAGACTGTAAAGTCCCATTGCTGCACTGGTAAAATGGATGACGTAGTGATGGGTGATAAAGTGTGGAGATGAAGTGTGAGAATAGAGAAAGAGAAGATAAGACTACAGACCCCACAGAGAGAGAGAGAGAGAGAGAGAGAGAGAGACTTGTGCCACATAACTCCTTCATGACTACAGTGTTCCTTTGGATGGAAAAAAAGATAGAAGGAGAACAAGAATTGTGAGAAAAGAAAGAAAGATACCACTATTCATCCCTCTGCAAAAAAGAAGGATCTATCAAGTGACTCATCATATAGAAATCACTGTCTGGCCTTGAATTAGAGAAGAAAGATGAAAGAAAAAAAAAAAGAAGAGAAGGAGAACGAAACATCTTCGGACCCCCCAGCAAGAAAGGGACGCCTTTGAACGACTCATACCACACACAGACATGGACAGACACACACACACGTCCACCATGGCTGCCTGTCTGGCTTCACATGAGAGAATGGCGGGAGGGCGGAGGTGTGGGAAATCGAAAAAAAATAATAAAAAGAAGCAGATGCAGAGTGTTTAGGAGAGCGAAACAGAGAGATACTGTAGATATGAACTGTTGCTTTTACAGGCCTGTTCAGCCCAGCACAAAAGACAGAGCGGCTGCTGTGGATGTCAAGGAAGTACAGACTGAGGACAGGAGAAAAAGAAAATGGTGAAGAAGACAAACGTCATGTTCGAAGAGAAAAGAGACCAGAAGAATCTTGATCAAATAAATCACAGTTATTATTCATCCTTTCGTAGGAGATATATAAGCATAAGTGTTTAAAAGAAACACAGGTTAAAAATTTGTGATCTGCCAATAATGCAAAGATCTAGTCATGCATCTTGAGCTTAATTCAAATGGAACAGAGCAGCAAGAGAGACAAAGATTAAGACACAGATAGCATGAGAAGCACTACAGTACATCTTCCTCAAATCGAGCTGCTCCTCCATCGCACTGCACCGGGCCACTGAGGGCGCCAGGGTCGCTGAGTTCAGTGCTGTGTGTAGAGGCTAAACAATGGCTCATGCGACAAACACATGGGATGCTAACCTCAAAACACTCCCATGGCAAAATTAAAAGTGGAGAGGGAGAGCCTAATAAAACAGCTGCTCCGGGATCAGTGTTGAAGTCTCGACATGCTGTGGTTACAGCGCTACACGATAAGTTGCTACATGTACATGTCGGTTACACAACGTTCCTTCAAGTTTGCATAAACAACACTACGCCGAAAAGCTCTGGGGACTTTGGGTGACCCTAACATAAGCCACAGTTCTGTGAAGTGTTCTATAGTATAGAACTGCCTGGATGACTAAAAAAATAATTAGCCTCGAAAATCATAACACCGGATCAGCATTATAGCCCTGACTTGATGTATCCATGACAGTGGTACAGCATCTTGAGCTCAGGACAGCATGATGACATAAAAACAATGACAATTTACAGCAGCTAGGTTGTATGAAGTGTAAACTGGAAAGTCTGTTTGCGCTACAAAGGGACAAAGAATATTTTTTTGGGAGATTCTGATAAGGAATAGAGAGAACAGGAGAATGTGAAAATAGATTAAACAAATGCCTATGCTAATTATGATTGGTGTTCAAGTTAAACCGGGACTTTTGATGAATTTTCTCATGAATGAAGGTAGAAAACTGATTGTCATTTACAAAATACTTCAAACTGTAACGGCACAAACGTTTTAAAGAAGGCCGTATATACGTGAATGCAATCCTGGCCGAGGTGGCTACGAGCCCACTGCAGTAGTTCCTATGAACATCCAGAGAGCGGAATGCCTTGGAACTTGTGGCACATCCGGCCAGGGTTTCAGACGTGCAACAGCCTGAGTATGTCTGATAATGGCTCCGCCACACTGAGAAAACTTTCTACCTTGATATTATCCAAGCACTAGTGAAACGCTATTAAGGTAGCAGGGGTGTGTAGAGAAATAAAGAGCGTTTTTACAGTGTTGTGTTATTCTGCATGATAAAAAATTAAACGAAATAAAATTAAATAAATAAAATGTAAGTGCTAAAAAATTGGGGAACATTTTTAGAATGTTTTCTTATTTGTGTTTGGGACTGAAATGGAAAACATGTTAAGCAGCCATGCTCCCCAGGCTATCCCTTACTACGAACTACATATTTAGTGTTTATCTTTTCAGATCCACCTTAAACAATTAACAAATCCTTAATGAGGTGAATATGGACTTAGGTCAGAAACAATACCAAAGCTGTCACAAAATTCTTTTATTTACTTATTTATATTATTAAAAATATTACTACAAGTAACATATTTACTATGACCTCATCTAGAACCATAGCTCTCTTTAGGTTTTCTTTACGTTGGTCACATGAAAATGTAATGAAAAAAAAAAAAATATATATATATACAATAACTCAAAAACAAGTCTGCCTACAAAGAGGCAACTTGAACATGATATGATCTGTGAGTGTAAAGTTTCATAATAAACATGAAGGTTTAACAGTAAACATTCTTGTTCCAACAAATATTCAAAATATAATATATAAAAATACAGTATTTTGGGGGTATAAGATTTATATGTAACAATGCTAAAATTTGAATAGTTGTTTTATGTTCATCCATGATGTGCACCTATACTGCAGAATAGTATATCTTCTATTTTATAGCTAAAGGTGTCATTGTATATAAAACTTTTGAGAACATTTGTAACATGCAGTCCATATCATTAGTGTCTTCGTTTAAAAAAAAAAAATCAATACTGTTTTGAGTAAAGTGGAAAAGTGGCCTAATATAAACAACTGGACTACTGTATGTTTACTGCTGTCTGTAATTAGGTATCTAGCCTAACCGGCAACATTTACTGTATTGCATTTAAGATATTTCTATTTTAATGTATGGTTCATTAATAGTTACTTATAGTTAAGAAATAAACAGAAATCAGTCAGCATGGATCTTTACTGCCATTAATGATGTGTCACTGTGTATTATCTGCTTGAAGCAACTGTTTTGCAATGTATATGTAGCCTAAAAGGTCATTTGCTGTACACTTTATTTGTTAATACAATATACTATCTAGGTTTTTTTTCTTTTACTAGAATAGTAAATAATAGTGTAACACAAACAGATTATACAGTAGTTGGGGGGGGGGGGGGGGGGGGGGATACTAGGTACTAAAGAAACATGTACTGTAGAGAAACAGTTCCTCTTGATGCCACCATTGGATTTACCTTGTTCTTGCATCCTAAGTAGTATCTCAGCTCTGGACATTTTCAAAATTCAAAGATGAATATGCACAAGTTTTGGAGATGGATAAGCATGCCAAAGATTTTAAATTGCCTCCCAGAACCACTCTTGTGACAATTTTATAGTCAAGTTTCCTGGTTTTATTCCCGGAGATTCATGAACATCCGGCACAGATTAGTGAAATTCCCACTCAATGACTTCCGATTGTCTACTTTAACAGGCGTGTTTGAAGTGATAAATCATCCATCATCACCAGACTAAATCCAGTAATGAATTGGGTGTCACATGGCGCATATTGTGTTGATGGGGCGGCCTCTACTGGCCAGGAATTTCCAGTAATTTCCAGTAATTTCCGCAGTTGTCATTCCGGTTTAAAATAACGCAAGAATACGCTGATTCTTTTTTTGTGATAAAGCGGTTCAAATGCAGGGTTTCTGTGTTAAACGACATGAAAAATGTGTGAAAATGTATAAATTCTCTCATACTGTATGTATTCCTGCCTTGGAGCCAATGTTTAGTGTACAGTAGACTCAGGACCAGGATGAAGCGGTTCCGGAAGATAAAATAATATGCACGTATGAAATATTGTTTATTTTATAATATATTGAACATAAAATTTCAACACAACTGTAAAAAAAAAAGAAGAAAAGTTTAAGATCATTACATATGAGATAGTATGTTCATTTCCAAATCTTTCACTTTATTTCACATGGGCTGGTCTGTAGCACCATCTTGTGGCCAAGAACAAGACTAACC
The DNA here is from genome assembly GCA_030347435.1 of Clarias fuscus. Taxonomy (NCBI): domain Eukaryota; kingdom Metazoa; phylum Chordata; class Actinopteri; order Siluriformes; family Clariidae; genus Clarias; species Clarias fuscus. The sequence continues at coordinate 14,079,846 of CM059227.1, read as the reverse complement.
AAATAAAGCGAGTGGAAATATTTGAATAAGAATTGTAGTCAAGCCTGTTTCTCATGTCTTTCAATGTCTTTTCAAATACCACAGATAAAGTACCTTAGGGTGTCTTTTAGTATGTGAGCAGTATTATGGACATACATTTTACATTGTGATTTCATAAAATTATCAATTTTATTTCTAGTTCATAATACTTATATATATATATATATATATATATATATATATATATATATATATATATATAAAATTAACTCTTTTTTTTAATGGCCCTCATTATTAAAAAACAAAACAAAAAGAAAAACAGTTCTACTATGTAGCAGGTAAAGACACTCAGCTGTGATAGTAGAATGGGTTCTTCTGGAATGACAACATTCCCTAACCATGGGCACGTGAAAACAATGTGAACAGAGACAATACATCCATTTACTACAGCTCACTCAGACAACACGCAAGCCAACCTCATACAGCGTCGGATATTCATTAGGGAGTGACACTACCATTAACTATTCATTTAACTTATACTGATGTCAAAGCATCTGGCTTTATATACTATTAATGTAACAGCAACTTGTTGGTACGTTACAAATTGCCCTCTGAATATAATGGCATTGTTTTACAAAAAAATTATAGCATTCCTATGGTTTGTAAGACATCACACTACTGTAAAGACATCATATTTGCATTGCAGTTTGTAATAGTAAGGCAATTGACATGGACCAATGATACATAAATGTGTCAACATACAGATACGACAACTCAGTTTGTTGTTTGTTTAAGTGCTGCCTATTTAATAATACTGCTTGGTCAGATACGATTTTTTGCATTGTCAGTTACTAAACTCGCTACACCTGTAAAACTGCCTGCTAAAAGGAAAAACATTACAGGCATCTCCCGTTTGACGTTAGTGAGATAATAAGAGAGCAATAAACATGACCAACCAACCAGCTAATTCCAGAAGTCTATTTTAATAAATAAGCATAGATGGTTGAAACAATTCAGGTAATTATGATGGTTAAACGCCTTCACATTGATTAACACTGACATTACAACTTTCATGTTTCAAAAAAGAAAGAAAAAGTAGATGAACACAAAGGAGTTCTAAACTTTACTCTGAAAGTTTAATTGTCTAAAAGCTATCCTAGTTCTTCTTCTGAGAAAACAACAGTTTTAGTATTAGTGTTATGTAATGTAGTCAGTTAGGGCTTTGGGCCACAGATCCGACGGTTGTGAGTGCAAATACCAGCATCGCTTCAAGTTGCAGTAAACCTTCAACTGATGAGCTGTAATCAAGCTGCTTCAGACAAAAGTTGCAGCCAAATGAGTATAATAAACAGTCTCAGGTTATTGCAATTGATATGCATCCAACACATGACATGCAAGAAGTAAATAGACACCCATGGTTTTAGGATAGAATGTATGCACCAACATTTCTCATTATTATTATGAATATTACTTGTTTCCTTCTTTTCAGAACAGGATAACGTCATCTTTAAGCATGCCAAGAAGTATAAATAGGATAGAAATGTACGATTTTCAAAGTGGCTGGGTTGTTGGTCAAACTCATTTAAGTCGAATATTTAAAGATAAAAAAAATAATAATAACAACAATAATAATAATAATAATATACATATTTCTACTATTAAAATTAATCCACGATTATGTTAAACAAAAAGGCAAACCATCAACAAGACCTGAGCATTCTGAAAGATGTTTTCATGTAATGACAATCCTCTCATTCTATGTCTAGACAAGTTAGATCAGCTAAAGGAAAGTCAGCAAATTCAATAATATTAACAGCCAACAACAATAACTTTGGTTAAATAACTGTATAGTACCATAAAACTTACTCACTCATTTCTAACCTATTCCGCTTTATCCTAAGTACAGGGTTGCGGGGGGTCTGGAGCTTATCCCTGGAAACTTAGGGCACGAGGCAGGGTAGACCTCTGGATGGTGTGCCAATCTATTGCATGGCACACACACATACTCACATGTTCATTTGGGAGCGCCAATTATCCTAATCTGCATGTCTTTGGACTGTGGGAGGAAACCGGAGTACTGTAAGGAAACCCATAAAGCTGGGGGAGAACATGCAAACTCCTCGAACCCGGACACTGGAGATGTGGGGCCACGGTGCTACCAACCATAAAACTGTGTGTACTTACTTCCCGCATGTCTGCGTCCAAAAGTTAAAGAGAGAATGCAAGCTTATAGAGGAGGGGTCACATCACCAGGGATTTTTTTTTTTCCACCTAATAAACTTTTTTTCACTAAAAGACTTAATTTAACCCTGTGAGGTAGTTTGCACTCGTGCAGATTGTTTGGATCTCTACAGCTCTGCTTGCTTTGAAAGCTAAACAGATGAACAACAACAACAACAACAAAAATAATACTGCTGTCAGTTCAGCGTGAAAAGCAGACAGCTCTCCAGATAACACACCGGTTCAGATGTCAGGCAGTGTGATGTATATGCCCATTAGCTGTCTCGTGGCTCCTGTGAACGATAAATTGTTGTGGTGTCGCAGAGCAGAGAGCAGGTTGTTGACTATGAGCTGCAGACAGAGCCGGAGCTCCTTCAGGTTCCTGTCGGAGTCGGAGATCTCAGTCACAGCCATTCTCAAGCAGATGTTCTTCAGATCCACGCTGTCCTGAGGACGCGGACATGGACACGTACAGAAACTCAATGACACGGAAGACAACTTTGATCTCCAGGACAATGACAATCAGGGTGCTTACCTTGTGCCTGACGAAACCCTTCATCTCTCCAGACAGACTCGTGGTTAAATCCAGCTCTATGGAGATGATCTGGGATAAAATGTCCATCAGGCGCGATAATAAACTCTCCCTGGCTCTTTCAGCCAGAGTCACGCGCGTGTCGCTTCTAATCATCCTGTTCGCGTGGAGCTCGTGTAAAAGTTTAAGAGCCTCAGTCTGGTGTGTCAGAGACCTCATCCTGGCTTTCTCTCTCTCACTCTCTCACACACACACCTGTCCAATTAGAATTCCTCTCGATGTCTTGTTTTTCCTCCTTCATTCAGCTGTATCAAGCTTGTAAGCTTTTCTTTCTTTCTTTCTTTCTGCTTCACACTAGAAGTCATCTGATTTTATCCGAGTGCAAATCCTGTCATGTAACGTCCCCGTGCGTTTGTTTGGAGAAGCCACGCGGCTTCGTGTAGCTTTTTATTTATTAAGTCACATGACCGGAAGTGTCAGCAAGTCACGCTCGTGAAACAAGCTGACGTTGTTTCTTTCATTTAGCAAAAAAAGCTAAGCCCAACAAATAAATTAAAAGGTTCAAGAATAACCAAAGAGAACAACTTATCCAGTTGTCCACTAAGTAAAGACGTCCTTCAAATGGTTTAATATTAAAAGCTGACATTGTCACATAAATTCATTTGTTTAAGTATGTTACTAAAAATTATATTCCACACATTGGTGGGATGTTGGAGTAGTGGTTAGCACTGTGTGCTGTTTGCATGTTCCTCCTGGTGCTCGGGTTTCCTCCCACAACCCAAACACATGCAGAATTGGTGCTCGCAAACTGCCCATACTGTAATTTGTGTGCATGACAATGGCTGATTTGTTTTAGGATAATTAGCATTCCCAAATTGCTTATAGTATGTGAATGAGCGAGTGAGGTGTGTGTGTGTGTGTGTCCAATCCAGGCCTCATGCCCTAAGTCTCCTGGGATAGGCTCCAGGCCCCCACAACCTTGTATACAGGATAAAGCAGTATAGACAATAAGTGTGTATGCGGGTGATGGAACCCACACCGTGACCCTGTACACAGGATAAATGGTATAAAGAATGAATGAATGAATGATTTTCACACATTCAGCTATTAATTCACCCAGAATCCACTTTTATAGAGTAAAAATAAATTAATAGAAAAAGCAGGGAGGGTGATGGATACGAGCTCATAACCACATATTTGTTGCAGTAACAATGGCATAAATGTGATGTAATTAGTGATGAAAAAAGTGCACAAGTGTTGATGTAACTGATCTCAATATAGTGGGGGGAGGATCTGAATCCATACACAAGTTTTTAAAAGTATAATTTACAGGAAATAGGATCCACAACATTTCTTAACACACATGGGGTCACATGCAGTGATGGTTACCCCCTTCAGTGCAGCAATCATCGGGCCTGTTTCTGATTAGACAACTGACTTCAGACAACAAAGCTGAGCAGTGTTGGGTCTTTTTCGGTTTGATTTTGTATTGCTAGTTTTGAAGCAATCTTTGAACTGAAATGAAAAAGAAAAATATTACATTTCATAGGTAAAATTCAAAGGCAAAAAAAAAAAGAAAAAGTTAATATTCTTTTGAATAGACTTTCAGGCCACCCTGTATTATCACCAATATCCTGAAGATGTGAGGTACAAATGCAATGTCTGGGCTATGGTAGCCTACCGGAGGTGATTTAACACCTACAGAAGCAAATGAACATGTACAGTGGATATATATATATTTTTAAAAAAGTGTACACACCCATTGTAAAAATTGCAGGGTTTTGGTGATGCAAAAAAAGTAAGTCACGTCAGGTCTTGAACAAATTTGAATGCGATGAGTTAATTCTGAGCAAAGTCACAGTTTACAGTTAGATGGGCTTTGTATTTTAAGCCCAGCCATTTTCTGACTGATCAAACCCAGTAGGGTAAACATAGTTAAAGAACAAATGTAAGTAACATCTGGTTTTGCAATAAATAAGTTGAAATGACACCAGTTCCTATCACTTACTGAATTCTTTAATTGGTTTGGTACACAACACAAAAGTGGGGAAATGCGTTTTGAATTACGATATTAATTTATTATTTCTACACAATCTCCATCCACATATCAAACCTCAAATCTTTTCAAAGAGGATTTTATCACACATATTTGAAATCCCTGTGTGAGAAACACTCCTTGCGATTTTACTCCTCCACACAAGCCTCACACGGAGGTCTTCTTTCACAGAGCACATTTTGGTAAAACAGCAGACTTTAATCAGTCATTGTGAGTAAATGTCCAGGATGTGAAGTGATTGAATAAAACATCAGTGCTTTAAAAAGAAAGAAATTTTAGAAGATAAATAATCGAAACACTGTACACTAGCTAACAGTGTAAAGTGATAAACATGACTATAGCAACCAACGACTGGTCTCTGGATTGGGCTGGATATCTTGGAATACACAAGAGAAAGTACTGAAATTGTGGTATTGATAAAAAAATAAAAGACAAATTTAATTTCTCAGTGGTCTACCGTATCTCTCAGCAGTAAACATTAACGTCATGCAGGATTTGCACAATGAAAGCTGATTGAACAAACTGGGTGCAAATGAGCAGATAGAATGCACACAAAATAGATCAAAATCTATTTCCATAAATCATAAAATCAAAAAACACCTTATACATGAAACCCTGCATGACAAAATCAACAGCAAATGGTTTTCTGTATGGGAAAAAAAAGCTTAACTATTATTAAGGCCCAGGTGGACCTTAGTGGTATAAAAGTTGATCTTCATGAGCAAATGAGAACTGGTTAAATAAAAGCAAATCCAGTGCAAGTCTGTTCAGCTCATCAAGTAAAACTGAACGCAAATGTTAAACTCACCATGTATCCTATAGTTCAGCCCTGCGTCAAGTATTTATTTTAAAAAACCTAACTAACTGCCAATGAAGTTTTAATACAAAACAAATAAAGAAAAGCTTTACACAATTATAGGAACTTTTGACATTGTTTGAAAAAGGAAGGTCATTAAGGATTTTTTTTCCTCTACCAAACCACCACGCATGAGCTAAATGGTTTATCACTATTGCTAAATTCCAATAGGAAATGTATTGAAGAATGCTAAAGAGGACGTCCAAATGTTTATTTACAATTTAACACAGGATAAGGGGGAAAAAAAAAACTTAAGTCCAATCTCATGTGTTACAAAGCCATTTGTCACAGTGAGTAAACTACACAAACTGAACTTGGTCGATTTGTCTCCATCTAACAACACACTTTTGTTAAGTTCAGCTTAAAACTAACCATATAAATGTTAAAAACTATCCGCGTAATTTAATTACGTAGACCATTTTAACATTTTATCATGCACCAACTAAATACGTTATTCAGTCACTTTTCTTTTTTTCCAGGCAGTCCTTGACATCTTAAACAGAAATGGATTTAATATGAAATGAAAACCGACTCCTCTGTTACCCACAATATAGTGATTCAAAGGAACCAAACTGAATGGCTTTTCATTTATAGCTCTCTTCACGACCCTGTGTTTCAAATTTGAAACCTGCGGTTATTTTAACCACAATCGAGGACTCATCCAAGGTGTTCTGACTACGACGCAGTGGCTTGGTTCTCACCTCTGCTTTGTACTCAGTATTTATTTTTTTACTTAGTCTTGGTTTTAGTAGGTAAAGTTTGGACATGATCATGTTGCATCATTTCACATCTCAAGTTAAAACAGCTGGACGTGGGAGAGGCGCAGAGCCGTGCACAGGAGTAAAATAACGGTTACGGACAGGAAGTGGACATTACATGGCTCTGTAAAAACCTTTAAAGAAACTGGTCCTGAACTAGTGAGAGAATACGCTAAGCAGGAGAGGACGGAGCTGCCACGCCACCTCCCGGACAACCGGCAGGCTGCCAAGGGAAACAATAATCTCAAATGCTGTCACACTTTGTTCGTTTTAATAATCATAATTAATAAGTATTAATCTTGTTTATAAACTTCTAATTATCTACATTCCCCAACCCACCCCCACATGCTTTAATGTCGTGATGACATTTTTATTTATTTTTTTTCCCCCCCTGCTTGGTTCTTGTTTTTTTTTTTTGTTCTTTGTTAAAAAGAAGGACGACTGCACAGGCGGGCGATTCCATGCCCTAGCAGTGAAAGTGAGCGATACAGCGGACACGGGCAGTCAGACCAGCTGAAAGTTCTAGTTTTCTTTCTTGGATTTCGCATTTCCATAACTGGAGCCGGTTTTCTTCACCTCCGTCACACCGATGAGACGGCGCACAGCTACAGAAGCTAGAAGACACACAAAGTTTTTACATTACATTACATTCTGGCATTTGGTGGACACACTTATCCAGAGCGACTTACATTTTTATCTCGTTATACATCTAAGCAGTTGATGGTTAAGGGCCTTGCTCAAGGGTCCAACAGTGGCAATTTGGTGGTCGTGGTGTTTGAACCTGGGACCTTCCACACAGTAATCTAATGCCTTAACCACTGAGCACTGAGCTGACCCCTTTTTCTTCAGCATGGTCACGTAATAAACAAAATCACAAATACTTACAGAGCTAACTAGTCTGTAAAACTAGTCTAGTCTTTTCACGCCATTAGGTTACATTTATTACCTTATGTTTACTCATGCATTTTCACTTATCCCAAAAACACTTCTGATGTATAGATATTATCCAGAGAAATGGATAATGGAAGTAAAAAAGAAATGGAGTATCTTTTTAAAATAACATAGCATAGTATAAAATAGTATAGTATAGTATAGTATAGTATAGTATAGTATAACATATTGTATTACATATTATACAGGGTGGGCCATTTATATGGATACACCTTAATAAAATGGGAATGGTTGGTGATATTAACGTCCTGTTTGTGGCACATTAGTATATGTGAGGGAGCAAACTTTTCAAGATGGGTGGTGACCATGGTGGCCATTTTGAAGTCGGCCATCTTGGATCCAACTTTTGTTTTTTCAATAGGAAGAGGGTCATGTGACACATCAAACTTATTGGGAATTTCACAAGAAAAACAATGGTGTGCTTGGTTTTAACGTAACTTTATTCTTTCATGAGTTATTTACAAGTTTCTCTTTGTTCACAGCCATTGACATGTCGAAGAGGTTAACACGTGATGAGCGGATCGAAATTGTGTTGATATCTGGTGAACGCAGTAACCGGGTCATTGCAGCAGATTTCAATGCAAGACACCCTACGAGACCACCCATCTCCCATGCTACAGTTAGCAAACTGCTTGCTAAGTTTCGTGAAACTGGTTCAGTGTTGGATTTGCCAAAATGTGGACGCATGAAAACTGTCACTAATGAACAAACATCAGTGGCTGTCCTAGCAAGAGCCCACAGTGTAGCACTCGCCGCATGTCACTGGAGAGTGGCATTAGTCGAACATCCCTTCGGCGGATATTAGCTACTCACAAATGGCACCCTTACAAACTCCAGCTACTGCAGCATCTCAACGAGGATGACCCAGATCGGCGCACACAATTTGCAGAATGGGCAAAACCAAAATTGCAACAGGACCCTCAGTTCACGCAGAAGATTTTGTTCAGTGATGAGGCAAACTTTTATGTGAATGGTGAAGTTAACAAACAAAACCACCGCTATTGGTCTGACACTAACCCACATTGGATAGATCCCTCCAAGACTGTTGGAACAAAAAAAGTGATGGTATGGTGTGGTATATGGGGTACAAAGATAGTGGGGCCATTCTTCATCAATGGAAACCTCAAAGCCACTGGATATTTGAAACTGCTACATGATGATGTGTTTGCCTCTTTATGCACTGAAGCTGGCACGTTACCTGAGTTTTTCCAGCAAGACGGTGCACCACCACATAATGGGTGTCAGGTCCGAGCATTCCTAGATGAACAGTTTCCTGAAAAGTGGATTGGTCGTCATGGGCCAGTTGAATGGCCCCCAAGGTCTCCCGATCTGACCCATATTACATATGGGTATAATATGGACTTTTATACGTTTATCTTTGGGGTCATCTGAAGGCAATTGTCTATGGTGTGAAGATACGAGATGTGCAGCACCTGAAACTACGGATACTGGAAGCCTGTGCTGGCATTTCTCCTGCGGTGTTGCTATCAGTGTGTGAAGAGTGGGAGAAGAGGATGCATTGACAATCCATCACAATGGGCAGCACATTGAACAAATTTTATAAGTGGTCAGAAACTTGTAAATAACTCATGAAAGAATAAATTTACGTTAAAACCAAGCACACCATTGTTTTTCTTGTAAAATTCCCAATAAGTTTGATGTCACATGACCCTCCTCCTATTGAAAAAAAACAAAAGTTGGATCCAAGATGGCCGACTTCTAAATGGCCACCATGGTCACCCCTCATCTTGAAAAGTTTGCCCCCTCACATATACTAATGTGCCACAAACAGGACGTTAATATCACCAACCATTCCCATTTTATTAAGGTGTATCCATATAAATGGCCCACCCTGTATTATATAGTATGTTCAGCAATAGACATTTGCCATACTCTTCTTTGTAACACCAGATTACACAGTTGTCAGGATCCTAAGTATTTTCACTCACTCATTCTCTATACCAATTATCCTGTCCAGGGTTGTGGGGGGCCTGGAGCCTATTGCAGCAGCAGTAGACAGGGTACACCCTGGACGGGGTGCCAATCCATCACAGGGGGCACGCATGCACACACAAATGCACAAACGCACAGACAATTTGGGAATACCAATCAGCCTAATCTGCATGTCTTTGGACTGTGGGAGGAAACTCACCAAGCACTGGGAGAGCATGCAAACGCCACACAAACAGAGACGGGAATCGAACCCTGGACCCATAAAGGTATGACACCATCATTTTCCCAACTTATCTCTCTGTACAGTGTCACAACATACTTGAAATAAAGTAATAAATATGTAAATAAAGTGCCTCTTTAAAATCTTTTTTTTTTTTTAAACACATGCCCTCTATTTTCACAGATTCGAAAGTAGCTGGACAGACTAACAAATATAATGATTATTTTTAATTCCTGGATGAAAAAAAAAATAGGAAACTATAGAACCCATGGACACCAAGTGATAATTTTCCTCCCTTGTGCCGCTTTGCCAGGTCTTTACTGCAGCTGCATTCAGTTTCTGCTTGTTTGTGTAAAAAGCAGCTTAATTGGGTTGACAGACTCTGCCCTTTAAGAATATTTACTTTTTTTTGCCGTACGTTGCTTTCAAGCTATGTTTTGTGTCATTATCCATCTGTACTTTGAAGCACTGTCCTATCAGTTTTTGACTGAATCTGAGCAGAAAGTATAACTTCATCAGTCACATCATCAATAAACACCAGTGACCCAGTTCCACTCTCAGCCATACACCCTCATGCTATAACACAGCATCCACCATGGTTGACAGGTAATATAGTATGCATTGGCTTATTGGCCTTCCTTTCCTCAAGTACACTTTAACCATTAAGCCAAATGATGGAGCCTTTCTGGTTATATCGAAATTGTGCCCATTAATTAAAGCTATAAGAATTCAATCACATCTTTTTTGATTGCTTCAATTCAAATTCGCTGTGGTGATGTACAGCGGCAAAAATACAAGAATTGTGTTGTTGTCTGAATATTTATGGACCTGACCGTGTGCTGAAAGTTAGTTCAGTGTCAGCACCACAGACTTTATGATTAGAACAGCAGTTCCTTGGTGCAACAGCTTTATTCTATACTAGTTGTCCTAAGATATATTTGAAAGAAATTCCAGTTTTAGTTTTTTTAGTAAATATGCAAGTGCTATCATATTATCCTAAGTACTTAAATCATACACTTAAGTACTTTCCACCTTTACAAAAGATTAGAAAATTACTTTATGTATATGGGTACCAACCAATTACAAGGAAGATCATGAAGCTGATGATGAGGAGTGGAGAGCCGCTGACGAAGATGTCCCAGGCAAAGTTGATGAGTGGCGAGAGCAGCAGTGTCGCCCAGAACAGGAAGTTGAGCAAGGTCCATAGTCGGCGTTTGGGTTTGATAACAGATCCTGGGAAACATCCTTCTTTGAAATAGTGCTCTTGCAATTGATCCTATTAACCGACAGACATAATGTGGTGAGAAAATTCAGGTGACCACATTAGCAAAGTCAGCCATATATCATGTGACCGTGGTTTAATTTTTTAACACCATGTCAGCACTGATCATGGCAGGAGTAAGGTAACAAATAAATAAGAAAACACCACAAAAGACAAACCATAATTAATTGTAAATAGGAGACATTTGAAATATTGAAAAAGGGTTTAGATATTTCACACTGAGCACAGGTTAAGGACTGATGTACTGTAGGTTGTCTTTAAATTTATTCAGGATAAATATTATACAATTCTTTCTGGTGACGCTTAATTAAATTATATTTTCAAAAGATCTCACTGAATAGGTGTGATGTCAATGGACAAGTCATGTTATGTGAATGCATTTACACAGGCAACATAACACACAGGGATAATATTTTTAAAATATATTGATAATCTATTCAGCAGCTTTAAGAATTTCAGCCTTGAATATTTTTGTGCCTTTTGCTTTTTTCTTCTTTAATATACACTTTTATTACAGTTTACCTAAGGTCAGAATTTAAATGAGGGCGGGGAGAAAAAAAAAAAAAAAACACACTGATCAGCTATACCATTTAAACCACCTAGGGTATGGGTTCCCCCTTGTGCCACCGGGGTGACTCTGGCCCTTGGGCATTAGGAATATAGGAAGCAGATCCTTTGGGTGCTGTGGGTTGTGGGTTGGTGCTTCTGTGGATAGGACTTGGTTGTCGTTCTGTCCTCCTGGGTGCTTGATCGGATTGGGATGTGGGGAGTTTAGAGGCTGAGTTGTCAGCAGGCTGTGGTGCACTGAGTGGCCAGCATTGACTTTTTCTATGGCAAATTGTGCTGCATGGGCTTTTCTGTGGGATCAGACCAGACAGGCTGCCATTTGGTTCCCACGGGTATGGGTGAGCATTGGGTGCCTACGATCCCATCACCAGTTTACTGGGATATAAATGATAATCAGTCCTCACATTTGGATTCTCGTGGGAGCTTAAATGAGTGCTTGTTTTTAAAAGGCAGTAAACATGTTTGGTGGAGCAGTTACTGTAAATCTCCTGTCAATCTAGATTTATCTTACACTTGGTACTGGGGAGTTCGTCATATCAACTGTAATGAACGTGGTTTGTGTTTGAAGTGACCCAGAGTGCTCTAAATTGGCCGTTTCCAGTTAGATCCAGATTTTTTTTCCCTTCCAGTAAAGCAAAACCGTTTTGTCAGACAAAAGGTCTGTTCTTGTGTATTTGTTCCATTTTAAACTTCCTGTTCCCCTCCCCCCAGAAATTTATAGGAAGTTGAAGGAAACCTTCTGACTGTGGCCGTGTGTCTATCAGCTAAACAACAAAGTGAAAATTAACTACAGGCTGTTTAAGTAAGAAACAACACCAGAGAGCTTTGAATAAACTGATGATATATAAATCATTGAAAAGACAATTTACAAAATAAAACAGCTCTGGCTGAATCGGATTACTGTAACAATCAGCATGCTGTGTACATGATGTGTACAGTATGTTGCATCATAATGCATGTTGTACACTTTCTAGATGAATTCTCATGTGGGTCAGACATGCATCTGACTCATACGTCAAAGTGTAACTGTAATATGCTGACGTATATTTATTTCGGAAGAATTTTGCTGAGACTGAACATATTTTAAAAACATGTCCGATGACTGAAAGATAAGCTAAAGTGCTGTTCCTACTTGTTACATTTATTGCCTGGAGTTTTCAACAGCTGCATTTAAGTCCGTTCATTCATTATTATTGTTTTGAATCAACAGTAAATAAAACCATCGGGGTGCATGATATTTCAGTACGGTGTATACAAGACACAGACAGAGCCAGAAACTCAGTGAAGCATTGCAGAGAATCTGACCTTCTCCTGATAGAGCTTATGAAGCCAGTCGGCACACTCCTTCTCATCCTCGGGGATCTCCTCGACTGGAAAACGCCTGAGAGTCAAGACATAATACATTAGTCGAAGCTGCAGACTGCACCACTAGAGGGCAGTGTTATTGCAGGCTCATTTGACAGGTGCAGGAAGGTCAAAACCCATTACTGAGACATGGCTAAATACGTCTGGTCTATAAAAACTCTGACCGAACGCTCATTACTTACTCAACGCTTCTAATTACTGAGTAATTTTTTTGCTTCAATACTCTTGTAAATGTTAGATATTTAAATATGTTAATTAATAATTTGATCCTGAGTACATCCTCAAATCTTAATACTTGTTAAAAAAACAAATAAAAAAAAAACAAAAAGCAAACAAACATACATCTTACAAACATGATCACCAGAAATTACTACACAGCCAGGAGTTCTTTTTTTTTTTTTTTCTTTTAAGATGTTTGTGCTCATGTAGAAACTGTGTCTGGGTTAAATGTCTCCCTTGATTAAGTTGTTGATACTGTGATTGCCTGCTGTGGTTTTAGGTCAAAATGTCTGTCAACCCAAGATGCGTAGCTGTTGGTGCGAGAGTATTTCAGGAACGGGTGATCTGTCTGGAGTTTCAGACACACGACAGTCTCTAGAGATTTCACAGGATCTTGAGAAAAACAAGACAACCAAAAAAAAAAAAAAACTCTTGATAGAATGGATGAAGTAAAATGTTCAAGAGGACAATAATCACTTTTTAAAACCATGGTAAGGAGAAAAACATCTCAGAACACAAAACCCAAAACTCAGAAGTGGGTAGTAACGAGTTACATTTACTTAAGTAACTTTTTGAAAAATTTATAAAGTAGTTTTACCAAACCATACTTTTTACTTTTACTTAAGTAGATTTGTGAAGAAGAAACGCTAATCTTACTCCACTGCATTCGGCTACACTCGACTTTGCCAGAGAAATGCAGCTGGTGGATCTACCGCGTGATCGTGTTTCACCAATCAGATGTAGCAACAGTAATCACATGACTCTGTTTAACCAATCAGCCGCAAGAACAATAACCGCATGGAGGCATATGACCACACAGGAAGGGGGTGATGGAGGATTGTCTTCAGCAGTGGTAGACAGTGAAGCAAACATGTCACGGTTAGTTTAGCTGTTTAATTTAATGTTGCAATCTTAACATATAATTTGAAAAAAAAACTAGAGGCTAAAAAATATATAATTTTCTCACATTTGTTCTGCTGGATGCAGTTTATGGTAAAGTGAGACTCTTGTACACATGTTCTAATGTTTTTTTTCTGCAGAGTCATTTGCAGGATAACTGAATATACAGTACATCTTACACAGGAAATAGTTACACTGTTCAAACATACAAGTTACCTACAGTAGGTATTTGGTTCAAAAGCTTTATATTGTCGAAAAAGGGAGATTAGGAAATTTGTTTCTTATTCTTTAATTTGCTATTCTGTAAATATATTTAGTTTTATTAATTTATTTCATAATTTTTTTTATTATTTGGAAATGTTGTAGTTTGTAGATTATTTTATAATTTTTGTCAAACCTACAAACGCTTGCATAATTTAAAAAATAATAATAATCAGACATTATGATGAAACAGTTACTCAGTACTTGAGCAGACTTTTCACCAAATACTTTTTACTCTTACTTGAGTAATATTTTAGATGACTACTTTTTACTTCTACTTGAGTAATATTATTTTGAAGTATAGCTACTCTTACTTGAGTACATTTTTTGGCTTCTCTACCCACCTCTGCCAAAATGTAAAGTCACTCACATTCTGAGGTTATAGTGGGCTATAGAACTAACTAAACTTTTTTTCTTTTCTTTGGAAAATGTATTTATTATTTAAACCAGACACACACACACACACACACACACACACACACACATATATATATATATATATATATAAAATAACATTACCTTTATTTTTGCATAAAACATAAAGAGACAAAATATTATATTCCCAAATATTGGTTTCTATACTATTCTATAATATTTCAAAATTGTCATTAACATTTTGGTCATTAAACGTCCAGATGTAGGCGTTTTAGCAGAAACAATGTGTCTGAATGTATGTGAATGACCATCACTAAACTTTATACTCACCGAACTTTCATGTCAGCTCTGTATTTCTTTCCACTGATGATTCCTAGGAGTGTAGGGGTCTTATTATCTTTAAAATTCAGTGTGACGTCATATACCGCTTGAACTGAAAAACAAACCCATGAGAATGCTCTTGATAAAGGCCACCGCGGGATTAAAATCATTCATGTATGAGACGAAGCAGCATCACAGACCTGTCCCCTTCAGGCATTGCAGTGCGGTGGTGAAGCCCTTGGTGCGTGGCAGTAGGTGGTATTTGAGTTTGGGGAGACCTTTACTTTCTGCCACCTGCATGCTGATCTGGTGCTTTTTCTCTGTAAACCGTGTTCCCTCACAATACAGCAGGAACTGTAGGAATGCACACCATACACAACAGACAATGACATAATTACTAATAGCATTATTGATCTAATAACTTGGCAATCCCTCATCTTAAGTGCTGGAAGTTAGTGTTATGCCTGTAGTAAACCTTACAGCTACAGGAATAACAGACAATAACATGGGTGGGGAGGTTGAGGGATGTTTAAAAACCTGCCTTATAACTTTTGGATACTGAAATGCCAGCCTTACCTGTGCCATACATGTGACAAGTTAGTCCTGGTTAGTACACTTATTAACAGGAAATTGTGGACTAAAGGCCTAAAGTAGTCAACCTTGCCTCTCTATTTATATGAAGGTGTAGTCTTTCACCTAATTTTTTTTTTTTTTTTAAATGTCACTTTTGCAAAATCTTTTCATTCAACTCAATAAAATATTTAACATACTTAACAACTGGACAAAACTGAAATCTTCAGTTACTGCATGTCCCAGTTCTGCACAATAAATATATATTGTAAACTTATTTTGCAACCCTGAAACACTGCCTACCCAAGTGCTACAACCAAAAATATCTCTCAGCTCATCATGTCTATAAAAGGGTCCCTAGGTCCCATGTGTGTACCAACCCATCTTGCTGTTAAATCTGAAAATAAACATTTCAAACATTAAATTGTTCATTAAACAGAGGAATAATTATCCACTCCAGTAAACAATACAAACATGAGAAATGTAACTACATCATCAGGCTAGATATTTTCAATCGAACATAGAGCATGGATTTGAGTGTGCACTTAATAAAATTTTTTAAATAAATAAAAAAAACTCTCTTGTATGGCAGGGACGATATTACGTCACATTCTCAGTCTGTGATCTTTTCCCTAATTTTGCTGCACGACGAGTAGACGGTTACATGCTTGCAATCATCCCGGGCCATTTACCAAAAATTTACTGCATTACAAAAGGCCTGTCCCGCCCTTTGCTCATCATAAAATATGCGACAAACAAACTAATTTAAACATAGAATACAAAGATGAAACAAAGACCTAGAAATACAAAATGCCCTATATATTACAGAAACTGCAATCTATCATCACTTGCGTCTGCTCCCAGACCTCCTTTAGTTAAGATTTATGTACATAGCCAGATTGTGTTGTTAAGGTTTTCACTAAAGGAAGTCTGTCTCAATCATATAATTGCACATAATAGAGATAAAAGCAGTCTGGTTTTGCAAATACTATCAAAAAATGATAGACATTGTATTGTTCTGTTACTCTGATAATACTCTACGTATCCCAGGCTTATTCTGTTGATAAATAATCGATCATATTGTGTTTGTTTTCTATAAGTGGTGTTCAAGTCAAATTAAGACTTTTCATTGGACACAGTTCTGAAAGTTATCTTTATTTCTCTATAAACAATACTTTGGTACACTAATGCACTTTTCCCAGTGTTTCATTATTTTTTGTCATTATGCCAGAGCTATGATCAGACTGCATCCTTTACATCTAAAAATCTGGGGACACCTTTAAATGTCCCAAACAGGCTGGCAGAAGGTAATCCGTCGAATTTCTCAGGCGTTGTACTCGCTGAATATTTACAGCAACCACCTCGGTCGGGATTGTCATTCACAAATAGTCATCTTTAAAGTGGCCTTAATTGACAAGAAAGTTCATAAAAAGTCCCGGTTTGTCTTGAACACCCCCCCATACAATATGAGCATACTGACGTGACATAGATGCTTTTTATCGTCACCATCTGCAATATCAAGTTTCCAATGTAGAACAATAAAATATAGACAACATTTAAAAGGAATTGTCTGAAAACTTTGTCCAAAAGTGATTGGATAATAGTACAGTATAAATAGAAGTATTAGTATAGTATAGTACAGTTTGACGCAAAGTGTGACATTTATGTTGTCTATAGCTGATACCAATATATATATATAATGTGTGTGTGTGTGTGTGTGTGTATAATTCTTAACAACAGCAGTTTGATATGATATGGCCTGAGGATTATAGCCTAATTTTTTTTTTAAAACACTCACCCACATGTACTCAGGATAATCCCTGAGTTGTTTGAGCCCATTAAACACCGTCTCCCTGTCCTCCTCCCAATTTCTCTTGCAAAACACGATCTCCAGGAAGTACCAGGTCCAGCCAATTAGAGGAACTTTCAGCAGTTCTCGTTTCGCCAGCACCTTAGAACTCTGTGATGAATGGAGAGAAAAAGTAGATTGCATCATTCTGAACAATCCATATTTTTTCCCCAAAATCATTTTCTTAAGACCATTTGCTCATTTTCCGGACCCAGAAGTATTCTTAACTCCAGTAACAGAGACCTCCTGCCCTGCACAGTTTGAAGTTTTCTCTCCTGCAACACATGTGGTCCAACTAATCAGCTTATTACTTAGCGCCTGAAGTAAGCTTAATAAAGAAATAAACCAGGAGTGCTGACTAGAGTTAAGACTTCAACCTGTGCCAGGCAGGAGGTTCCCAGTTAAGAACCCCTGACTTATATTAAATGATCCATCAAGCTCTTAAGTAAATACAGAGTACTGATGAAAGACAAATAATGAGGACAGTTATCTAATTTATTTACAGTATATTAACCAGTGGCCATTACATTAAATTGGATATCATTCTTCTGTTGGAGAAGAATATTCTTGGCGTACTCACCCCCAGCACGCCGTATCGCTCACACATGGTCCAGCCGCATAGGAAATCAATTTCATAGTTGTGGTTGAGGATGATGATGACGTGCTCTTTTCCGAACTGGTCTATTGTAGCCTGGTCAGAATAGAGTGTGCATTCTGTCCCTGACCACCACTCTAGAAGCATCACCAACTCTGTGCGTGTGTGAGAGAGAGACAGAAAGGAGTTTATGGTCACAAGCAATATTCTTGCATTACTATACAGTCGTGGCCAAAAGTTGAGAATGACACAAATATTAGTTTTCACAAAGTTTGCTGCTAAATTGCTTTTAGATCTTTGTTTCAGTTGTTTCTGTGATGTACTGAAATATAATTACAAGCACTACATACGTTTCAAAGGCTTTTATCGACAATTACATGACATTTATGCAAAGAGTCAGTATTTGCCGTGTTGGCCCTTCTTTTTCAGGACCTCTGCAATTCGACTGGGCTGCTCTCAATCAACTTATGGCCCAAATCCTGACTGATAGCAACCCATTCTTTCATAATCACTTCTTGGAGTTTGTCAGAATTAGTGGGTTTTTGTTTGTCCACCCGCCTCTTGAGGATTGACCACAAGTTCTCAATGGGATTAAGATCTGGGGAGTTTCCAGGCCATAGACCCAAAATTTCAACGTTTTGGTCCCCAAGCCACTTAGTTCTCACTTTTGCCTTATGGCACGGTGCTCCATCGTGCTGGAAAATGCATTGTTCTTCACCAAACTGTTGTTAGATTGTTGGAAGAAGTTGCTGTTGGAGGGTGTTTTGGTACCATTCTTTATTCATGGCTGTTTTTTTGGGCAAAATTGTGAGTGAGCCCACTCCCTTGGATGAGAAGCAACCCCACACATGAATGGTCTCAGGATGCTTTACTGTTGGCATGACACAGGACTGATGGTAGCGCTCACCTTTTCTTCTCCGGACAAGCCTTTTTCCAGATGCCCCAAACAATGGGAAAGAGGCTTCATCCGAGAATATGACTTTGCCCCAGTCCTCAGCAGTCCATTCGCCATACTTTTTGCAGAAGATCAATCTGTCCCTGATGTTATTTTGGGAGAGAAGTGGCTTCTTTGCTGCCCTTCTTGACACCAGGCCATCTTCCAAAAGTCTTCGCCTCACTGTGCGTGCAGATGCGCTCACACCTGCCTGCTGCCATTCCTGAGCAAGCTCTGCACTGGTGGCTCTCCGATCCTGCAGCTGAATCCACTTTAGGAGACGATCCTGGCGCTTGCTGGACTTTCTTGGATGCCCTGAAGTCTTCTTAACAAGAATTGAACCTCTTTCCTTGAAGTTCTTGATAATTGTTGATTTAGGTACAATCTTAGTAGCCACAATATCCTTGCCTGTGAAGCCAAGTTGCGTTTTTATGCAACGCAATGATGGCTGCACGCGTTTCTTTGCAGGTCACCATGGTTAACAATGGAAGAACAATGATTTCAAGCATCACCCTCCTTTTAACATGTCAAGTCTGCCATTCTAACCCAATCAGCCTGACATAATGATCTCCAGCCTTGTGCTCGTCAACATTCTCACCTGAGTTAACAAGACGATTACTGAAATGATCTCAGCAGGTCCTTTAATGACAGCAATGAAATGCAGTGGAAAGTTTTTTTTTTCGGGATTAAGTTAATTTTCATGGCAAAGAAGGACAATGCAATTCATCTGATCACTCTTCATAACATTCTGGAGTATATGCAAATTGCTATTATAAAAACTTCAGCAGCAACTTTTCCAATTTCCAATATTTATGTAATTCTCAAAACCTTTGGCCACGACTGTAGATGCTTCTATATAAACTGAATGTTAGTAAGAATGTACTCAGGGTGAAAATTTTTAGCACTTCCTTGCCAAAGGGAGAGGAGAATAAATCATGGAGGTGGTGGACAGGCCTGTAGATCTCATAAGATGACAAAACGTTATCAAATGTGTTTTCTTGCTTAAAAAGTGCTTCTTTATATTGCGAGTTTTGGCAGGCAGCTGCTCTCCCCACTTTCCAGTACTGCATGCCAATACTTTTAGGCCGTAAATGCCTCCTCTCGCCCATGCATGTTACTGGTTATGAATAGATTATTCAAATATAAATATAGGTACAAATATAAAGCACACAATCATTTATTCATTTTGGTTTGAGGCTAGACATGTACATTATGACAGGGGAACAAAAGCAAAAAGATTTTTTTTTACCGTCAAATTTTCAGTTACGATGCTGGCACGCCAAACAAAGCATAACTGCATGTGTTCATTAATTTCTTTATCTATAGAAAATGCCTGATCAGGGTCATATTAGTTTAACACCAGCTATTTTTTTCCACATAATTTTCGGAAATATAGGCTGTGGCTTTAAGGGGGGGGGGGGGGGGGGGACTTTAAGGAGGCGTGTTCAGACATACATAATACAGGTCAGCAAAACTAAAGTCAGGAAATAGACCCAGTTACTATACTCTAAAAATAAATAAATAAATTAACACACATCACATACTGTAACAGATATGGTTGCTTTGTGGGTAGTACTGTCGCCATGCACCTCCAGTAACTGGGTTCGACCTTGGGGACCTCGGGGTCTGTGTGCCTAGAGTTTGCATGTTGGGTTTCCGCCAGGTTTCCTCCCACAGTTCAAAGACATGCAGGTTGTCTAATTGGCGTTCCCAAATTGTCCATAGTGTGTGAATGACAATAAGGACATCGAGCTGGCAACTCGACCCCTTCAGTAACTGCCCCATTTTGAACCTCACTGTAGCTACTGTACTTACTGAATTCCTGTACAATAGTGCTGATTAACAAGACGCCGTTTCGACGCATCTTTAGCAGCACATATATGGAAGCATGGGGGTTCTGCTTCGAATTGAGAGAGCAGGTTTTGAGGGTTCGCAGGCAAAATAGGAGAAAAGGAAATGTATTAGGAGATACAACACTACTTTTTTTGACAGCATTCCTTAGGTGCATTCACATTACACGTTGATTGCTTCCCCTCACCACTGCCCTAATGGACTGCTCAGTACCGGAGTACACTTGTGTATTTACACTATGGTACAGCAGGTGGCAGTATACACCTAGTTGGTTTAAACCCAGTGAAGTCAGCATTTGCGTTATACTTAATATTACTTATATTTTAATGAAAATATCAAGAAGGACTGTCTTGTGTGCCTTCCTACTTTATCAGCTTTGGCGATAAAGGTCAGAGGAGGAGATACACATACATGCTGCCTGCATAGGCAGATTTTGATTGGGACAGGAATGAAGGCGTTAATGAAGTCACATTTTAAACAGAGGTCCACTTCTGTGTATCTGTTACAGTTAACTTTTATAAAAGATTCTACCCATGTCCAAGTACACCATACATTTTATAGTGGATCCATTCTTAGGCACAGTATTCACACTGAGTGTTCACACTGCTTAAATGTACAGGACTTTGTCCCTAGACACTACAGAGTCCCTAGCGTGAAAGCAGCCTTAATGAACAACATTTTCCCAAACACATTCAAATCATCCATTGCAACAGGACTATCCTCAACCAGGTTAAACAGGTGGAGGCGTGGTAAAAGCGCTCGCCCTATCATCCGGAGTTCGAATCCCGGGTGGTGCTGTAACCTCTAGCAGCCGGAGGTCTAGAGAGAGCTGATTGGCCGAGCTCTCTCAGAGGGGAGGGATGAGAGGTACTTAGTGCTCCCACATTAATCACGACTCTACAGCCAGTCAGGGGCGTCTGTGAGCTCGCGCAACGGAGGGAGCGGCCCCAACGGTGCGCGAGCGAGCAGTTCGAAAAGATGCGGTCGGCTGGCGTCACGTGGTTCGGAGGAAACACGTGATAGTCTTTGGCCCTCCCGGCTGAGTGGTAGTAGTAGCCTTAATGTGGGAGCCCCCTAGTGACGGGGAGGAATTGGACACGACTAAATTAGGGAGAAAATCGGGGAAAAATCCAAAAAAATAAAATAAAATACAAATAAACAGGTGGAAGAAAGGAAGGGTGGATGGAAGGTCAAAAGGTCTGGCTTAGGTCACGTTTACTTTAGATATGAATTCTAATACAGAAACAGGAAATAGTTGCAGATATAAAAAAGCTAAAGAAGGTCCCTTTGTCTGGTTTTTGTCTCTCACACACACAAACATGCGCGCCATACTTACGGCTCCATAGTGAATAGGACAAGCGAGTGTTGATCTTGCGGTAGAGCTGCTTGTTGAATGGCCACAGCACGCAGGTGCACAGCTGAATGAAGTTGATGATGAGGCCGCTGACCACGAATACGAAGCCGATGAGGAGCTGCAGGATGAACTGGCTCTTCAGCCAGGCCAACAAACCCATGACGGACAAGCCCTCGCCTCACACACACATACACCTGTGACGAAAGACAGTCAAGTGCATGTGTGTGTATATGTGTTGTAGCAGATCCAACGGGAAACACTATGCATGTATACACCTTGCTAAAAATGTATCCGCATCTGAAAAACTACATGCAAATGAGGAATCTATCAGTGCACGGTGAGGCGTTTGGTCGTGATTGAATCTGGACGTCACTCTGAAAGTCAACACATGCCTTACTGTAGTTAACTATATAGGGACTTTTGCGAATAATAATCCTACTTTGTAGAAAAACTGTTGAAATCTAACAGCGTCCTTGCGAAGTTGCTTCGGGGATCCGCACATTACCCATAATGCACCTGGGGTCAAGCAAACCGGCGAACGCTTAGGCGAACTCTGAGGTAAGAGAGCGAGCCAAGTAGGATTTGTTTAGCAAATGTAGGGAACATTATTATTTAAAAAAGAAACACTATTCGCTATAGTTAATGTTCACACCAAAGACACCTGAACAGACGCGCTAGAGGACAAGCATTCAGGGAAATACCGATGTGTCCTTGTCCTGATCGATTAGATAACGATGATTCATTAATATAATATAATATAATATAATATAATATAATATAATATAATCTCTAATGAGGGTTAGTGTTCTTAACATTATAAGCATATTGTGACGTTGATTCCACCTTAATGTCCTTAATAATGGCAGACTGTGCCGTACACAGGGGCAACGAAGAGCGACGCGTATGGAAGCAAATTAGCATCATAACCATTTGAATTATATCAGCCTTTGAAAAACACGTTGCTTTTTAAAGCCAAATATTTCAGTTTAACGAATTCAGTAGTATTAATTAAAATGTAAAAATTAACGATTCAACAGTGATTACATTTCAAAATGTCTTTTTCAAAGGCTGAGATAATTCAAATAATTATGATGCTAATTTGCTTCCATAGACGCGGTCACTCGCGATTCTAGAAAGTTCCAGCGCTGTGTTTAAAACGAGAAATACGAGTCCTTCGCAACGCAATTCAACTAATTAATTATTTATGTTGCCTATGTACGGGTGTGTGTAGTGTTGTTCTAAATTAAGATTGTTCAAGCGAGCCTCTGCTTTATTGCTATATGTCGTGAGAATCTGGTGTATATAGTTAAGAAGAACTTTAAAAAAAAAAAAAAAAAAAGAACTTACCACAACGGGTTGTTCCTCCTTACAGTCCTCTTCTACACGGCCCGTCACTCAACACCACAGACCTGCGCGAGAAAGCGAGAGATGAAGTTCACTCACCGCGCGCGCCCTACATAACCCGCAGCCCCGCGCGTTTCCAAATGCACCACCGACGACGACGACGCAAAACCTGATAAACACGTGCACGGTTCCAGATATGTCACTGCCCATTGTCTATTTTTACCTTGTAGCTGTGGTGGCATGCCTCGTCGACTCCGGGACTATGCCAGGGTTTCAGTTTTAATGGACATAAGGGAGCGAACTTGCCTCTTTGCCTCTAGCTCAGAGCTTTTTTTTTTTCCTCTTCAGAAGGACACAAAATCGCTTGAAAGTGCAGTTCTGTGCGTACACGTTCTCTATGTGAAGTAGAAAATCCACTAGGACCTTGAGGAAAAGTTTGTAAAGTGGTGCCCCAGGCTAGAGCACTGCTTTCCCTCTCTCTTTCCTACACACACACACACACACATGCAGTATACACACTATCTAGGTGAAAGTTCGTGCAGCCCATACAAATTCTCCCATGCCTTACTTTCCAACGTTCTCTCTCAGACATGCTATTTTCCCTTGCAAATATTGCTTATACAACATTACAAGCATAGCACCAGGTGATGTTTCTTTCTTGGCCAGTGTCACCAGAAAAAGTGTGGACAACATCCCAAACTGTTTGACCACAAACTGTATGACCCTGTGATGAGCCTCAGATTACAAAAAAGAAAAAAAGTGCGTTCACCTAGTTATTGCCTCCTTAAATCGCTATGGTTACGCCATTAAGAACTGAATGTGTGAAAATTTGTTCAAAAAGCATGGCACGAACACTTCGTCTTTGCACGTGGGTTATCCGGGTAAACGGACAATGCCTTGGTTTTGCATTGCAAAGCCAAATATTGACACGGTTCTGGGGTCCGATCTATTCCAACGAACCTTATTCCTGCTTTTCCGACATTTGTGATCGTTACTTTAAACAGAAATCACAGTAAGAATAAAAAAATAGTGTCTTCTAATGAATGGTCTGGTATAATATCAGGTAGCGCCACGTGCACAGGCACCTTGCAGGTAGAGAATTAGTAACGACAGCAAACCAGCCAAGGCTTGTTCTACAGAAACACGAATCAGTTCTTTGACATAGAAAGGAAGTTGGAGAGGGAGCCAAACTTGTATTACAAGAACGCTACTGCTACAGCACGTGAATTGTGGAAGATAAAATATAATAGAACAACAAAACATAATAGACAAGACTGCAATCTAATCACTTGCATTTTTTATCCTTGATGAACCTTTTTGCACTGTTAATATATATAGATATAATCCTCCTTCTTTTACATGATTTAATCACTCTTCACCAGCACAAACTGTCTTGTTTTACTAAGAAATAAGAAATGAGGCGGCACAGTGGTGTAGTAGTTAGCACTGTGGCCTTGCACCTCCAGGGTCCGGGTTCGAGTCCCGTCTCTGCATGGAGTTTGCATGTTCTCCCTATGCTTGGTGGGTTTCCTCCAGAAAAGTATGATTTCCTCCCACAGTCCAAATACCAGCAGATTAGGCTGATTGGAGTTTCTAAATTGCCCGTAGTGTGTGAATGCATGTGTGCCCGAGATGGATTGGCACCCTGTCCAGTGTGTACCCCGCCTCGTGCCCCAAGTCTCCTGGGATAGGTTCCAGGCCCCCCACTACCCTGAATACAGGATTAAGCGGTACAGACATTGAGTGAGTGAAACAAATAGTCTTATTGGCAGGGTGGAACTTGCACACATTCGCTATTTACTTAAGATAGAGGTAAAGTTCAACCGATCTCTATATGTACAGAACTACAGAACTGTGTAATACAAGCAGTGTTCAAGTCAAACCGGGACTTTTGATTGCACAGAATACAGTATAATCCCCTGCTACACTAATGCACATATCCCAGCATTTCACTAGCCTTGGACACCATCATGGTAGCAAGTTTCCCCTAGTACCCTGGGGCCATAATGGAACTAACTGCTGTATGTCTGAAACGCTGGCCTCCCAGGAACTTCTTTAATAGTCCAACCATGTTGAAATAGTGTGGAGTGAGGTCAGGACTGTACAGTTGTAGTAATAGCTCCCAGCCGAGGTCCTATAACGTGCAAACAGTGTTAATGAACTATTGTGAGTTCTTGCTCTTCTGTAAGTTGGCAATAAGTTATTCATTGATTTTCAAGGATCAGCCACTCACTGAATGTTAACTGGAATGACTGCAGTGAGCTCTGAGCCACTTCAGCCAGGAGAGTCATTCACAGACATACGGCCTTCTTTTAAAAAATGTGCACCAGTCAAATGTTTTAATGCGGCTAGTCTTCGATACGTGTCAATCGGTTTTCAATCACGATAAATTTAATCATAAGTCCTGGTTTGACTTGCACGTCCTTTATAAGTCTAAGTTATTTGATTTTGTCATAAATTTGAGCCATGCATTTATTATGCACTTATGTGATATGATTATAAAGAAATCAGACTACTCAGACAAATATTTCTGATAAACACTTCACATATGAAGTACATATACATACATATTTTTGTATATATATGTAAAAAAGGAAGAGAAATCTCCCTATTTTTATTTTTATCAGAGCTGAAGAACATAATTACTGGAATACAATGTTTAAACTTGATAAGAGTAATAATAACCTGTTAACTACCTAGTCACATGTTCACGATAAATAAATATATAATCATGTAGTTATTTATGTTCCATTGTTAAATTGCATGAGTTATCAGGATTTTCTTTTTCCGTAGCATCGCTAACCATAAAACACTAAATGAGAAATATTGCACAAGGCAAGGCATTAAGTACACCTTAACGAATCATTAACCTTGTTACTGATCTGCCGCTCTGCCACTAAGGCTGTGCGATTTAAGTGATTATGCAGTGGAATCGATCTTCTGATGATCTGAATCAATGGGTCAGGTTTTTGGGCAATCAGTATTCAGAATCGAGTCACACTTTTTTTTTTTTAACTAATTATTTAGTTGCACATGTTAAATGGTCTAAAATTTATGAATTCCTTTACAATAACCTAAAGCTTTTGCAGAAAATAAAAATGGCTTCCATATTTTCCTCTAACAGTCATGTTTTTGCAAGAGTAAAATAAAAGCTTTATCTTCTTTTGAGATTATGATCATGTGTAATAGCACCACCTACTAGACTAAAGTGTGGAGCACTTACAGTAGATACTAGTTGTAATTCTTAATACTTCAAAACATTAATATATAGCTGATTGAGACAAATAAGTCAACAAAGATTAGTGCTGGTACATGGATCCGAAAAACCATAATGCCCAAACTTTGAGTCTACCAATGACTGACAGCTCTATCTGTGACAACTACTTGAGCCTACCAGTAGGTTTCTCCTACCTCAAGTAAAGGAATGCTACCCAAAATTCTGCCTGAAATCTAGCAGAAGTTAGCTCGTCAAACACCAGCGTGAACACATTCTCTTTTTAATGTTGCAGGAAGTCAGCAAGTCTGCAGTTTTGCATCGTGTGTTGCCACTGCATAACACCTCAAAAGGAACTCTGCCCAGTCTAAAGCCACACACTCATACGAATGACCAAAGGCCACTGTGTAACTGGAGAGTGTAGCCTGCCTGTTCAACAATCTATGACCTGTCTGTCAAGAGAGACACCATGAAAATATTAAATAAAAGATATATTGTCTTTTTATCTATTAAGAATATTTAAGATAGCGAGCACAAGGGAGATTAGACATAAAGGAATAAATCTGCTTATGAGAAAACAGCTGCCATGCTTTGCCTTATCTCTCAGCTCTAGGTCGTTTCAAAGATAAACTCTACAAGACGTCTACCAGCAAGTCTGAAGTGGACACCGAACTGCAAATTGCTGAACGCTACGTGGAACATTCTCAACAAAATAACAAATGAGTGCAAAGTGGAGTATTACCCATGCTTAAACTCCAATACAGTGGTCTCCACCCAAGACCAGTTTTATCCATGGACCAGCCTCACTTAAAGTGCATAATAAATACAACATACCATAAGATGAAATGTTCCTGCTTGTTCCTGTGCGACGAGACGGTTCGACAATGACGCAAACATTTATTCCTTATGTCCAGTTTGCTTCGTAATATCTTTTTCATTGCCATCA
The DNA here is from genome assembly GCA_030347435.1 of Clarias fuscus. Classification (NCBI taxonomy): domain Eukaryota; kingdom Metazoa; phylum Chordata; class Actinopteri; order Siluriformes; family Clariidae; genus Clarias; species Clarias fuscus. The sequence goes on along the minus strand of CM059227.1, from coordinate 14,052,374 downwards.
CTGCAGACAGCCCTGCTTCACAAAGAGAGGTTGTTGGAAATGGAAGCGGGGTTTTCTGTGCTTTTGTGGCGAACTCGGGATATCCTGCTTTGATTTTAATCAAGAATGTTGGCAGAATTGAAACATACTTTTGAGGCTGCATCTATTATACAGAGTGGGCTTGGAGCATGTAAAGCACCTGTTGCGATAAACCCATAATTTAGGTAGGACTCTTGGCTTTCTTTTTGTTAGCAGTAATACATCTGGGTCCGTATTCACCAAGGTTCTTAGAATTCTTTCAGAGAGCTCCTATCTTAGCCTAAAAGTCCTAGCTAGGAGTCCTAGACTAAAAGTGATTTAGAAAAATTCTTAGAGCAACTCTGAGTAAGTAAAGTAGAAAAACCTTTATCTTAGTGAGGAGGTGTGGTTGACCCCGTTGCTAGGGATGATGCAGCAATCCAAGGACTGTGATTGGTTGATAAGAAAATTCCTCTGACCTCTGTAAAGGTCTTAAAATGCGCCCTTTGTGAAAATATAATATATGATAATAGAACAGACAGTGAAATAATAATGTTTGTAAATAAAGAAATTGTACTGTATAATCATGAATGCAAAGTTTCTGTTATAGGCTAAATATCTTCTAGATAATTAAACAGCCAAATGTTGAAAATGTATCTAATTTTGAAGTAACCAATTTCCACACAGTAGTTACTACATTGAAGTTCTTACATTTATTTAAAATACTGATGTTATTACTTGTAATCTATTTTAGATTGATGGGAGCAAAATGGCTCACCTTTCACCAATTTACATGATTGCAGGACAGTCTGTTCAAGTTGCACTTTTGGATGGTATGTAGCCAACAGTCCAAGAGAGATGGAAGGACGTAAAACTTTTAAGAAACTTTAAAAAATTTACCTTAGGAGCTGTTTTTAGGGCCAAGATGTTTCTTGAATCATTTTTATCATTACTAAGATTTTGTCCTAAATTTAAGGAAATGTCATAATTCTAAAAATTTTCTTAGACTTTCGTCACTAGGAGCAACTTTTAGGCTTAAGAAGCTTTGTGAATATGGCCCCTTATGTCTCACTATTTGGGTATTTTAAATTTTTCAAAGAATCCCTCCGGAGACGTTTGTATGCTAGATGGTGACATTAGCTTGTTTTTATCAGGCATCAAAACCGATAGAGATAAGTGTGAGAAAAATGTACAGACGGAAGTGAGGGGAGATGTTCTGATAAAAAATTTAAAAAAAAATAAATAAATAAAAAACCACACACACACAAAAATGGAAATTTTATATATATACACACACACCGGTCCATGGCCCAAAGGATGGGGACCACTGTCCTAACTTTAATTTAGCCTGAGCAACAGGTGGAGAGCTAAAGTCAGACAAAAAATCTCTCCAGAAGAGCTGACCTGTTCTCTCCCAAAAAACATTAAAAAAAACAAAAAAAAAAACAAGCCAGCTTCTTAAACTAACTTTACATACAAAAAATGTGAAGCAGCACTTACCAGTAGGCATAGTAGGCGACCGCCATGACCACTAGCGCCCCACAGATTCCTGTGAAGATCATCACAGTCCCCTGGTTCAACATCTTCGCCTTGGGCTTCTACCCACAATATAATACCACGTATTTAAAAAAATAATAATAAAATAAAAAAAGAACCGGCGGACAACAAAAGGTTGTCAAAAACCTATACAACCTATAAAACTAAATGCCCCAGCATTTACCTCAGAATTTCTCCTCAGAGACTGTTAAAGGTCAGAGGAAAAAGAGGGCCATCCACTACCCTCCTGGCTAACACGCCATGCTAATGTTAATCCCAACGGTTGCGATTATGATGATGACAGCAAGAACAAATACAGATCCCATAAACTTGACGATGCTCCACATCAACCTGAGTCAGCACAAACCCGAGGGGATTGAGATCTTCAGGGCCATGAGGCACAAGCATGTCCAGCAGCCGTCACCTCAAAATGCTAACGATCTCCCATACACACACGTACACACTCAGCTAGAAATCTGCCAACCAAAGGTGACTGTTTCCATAAAGTGGACTTCAAAAAGGGGTCTGTCATTTGGAGGCAAAACAAAAAGACCGTACCCTCTGTTTGCTAATCCCCTCTGGATTAGATTAGACGTGATTAGCGCTGTGGAGCAGCACCCTGGATAAGTCACATCGCATTTACATCAAAATAAAAAAAGACCGGAACTCTCTCCTTGGATGATGTCGGTGTCGATCAAAGTGAAAATGTCAAAGCAGGGACAGAAAGTGTTATATTTGGTCACTTGTTTAGGGGACATTTTGTTATTTAGCTCAACAGTGTTTTAGCTCAAATGTGCTAGCTTGCTCGGGTTAAAAGCACCATGCCTCCAATCCTCTTTAGACATCTATGTTGAATTCAGAACAAAGCAGGACAGTAATCCTACCGTTTTTATTAACACACTTTCCTCTCGTCACATCCCCCTCTCTTTTTCAACATTTCAACGTTTCCTCTATTCTCCTAAGCAGCATTACAGGATGATCCCAAACCTCATGGTTTTTAAAAAGAGTGAAGGTGGATTTATCTGCCCTTCTTTAACACTAAGAGGGATCATACAAAAGAGATTAATGTATTGCTATAACAAGGGGGAAAATACATCAAGTTAAGGACTTTTAATTTGCTAATTCTCCACTCTTCCAGATTAGGGGTGCAACGATTAATCAAAGTTATCGACTAAAATCAGTAATTAGATTAGTTGGCAACAAATTTAACTGTCGATTCTTCATGGCGTCATCGCGCTTAATTCTCTCACGAACTGTGAACGCTCTGACGTGTAGGTGTTCTGTGTACTGGAGGGAAGTGAGTAATAGAACGATGGTGAACACCTTGGGTGAGAACGTTCCACTCTTAACTCGAGCAAGAACAGCCGCTAGATCAGAAGGAGAGACTTTGTGCTGGTGGGGGGCGTGGCTAAGCGCGAGAGTCAGGTTAGTGGGAAAGGATTCAGAACTGAAGAGAATGTGGATAATTAGTGTGTTGCTGCGAGTCTGGTTTTTATTTCCAGTTCTAATCAATGAACCCTTTTAAAGTGAAATTCACACGCACACACTATTGCTGGCTTTTCAGCGCTAACCACACATTCTTTATCTCTCTCTCTGTCACTGTTGGGCTCTGCACTTTTTTCAGCTGACGGCAACACACACGCGTATGCACGCTAATTAGCCATATTCTCCTCATCTGCGTGTCCTTTTCCCCCCACTTTCCTCACTCTCTGGCTCTTCACACACTATCTAGGTTTTCTTAACATTCCAACTTAATTACTCACATAATTACCATCCGCAATCATTAAGCTTTATTTTATAATGATATTTTATTGCAGCTGCTTAGCTTTTCCTTTGTTTTAGATTTAGTTATCAAAAAAGTTAATTAAAAGACATTTTAATGAAGTATTCAACTTTATTATCTTGATTATTAGTTACTACATGCACAAAACAACCTCAAGCTCAATTTAAACGCTAAAGAAGAGTTATTGTATAATTGTAGCATTTTTAATCTGATTAATCAATAATCAATTATCAAAATAGTCCTCAGTTGCAGTCCTAATCCAGATGTAGATTTGGAATACTCTTCCTCATATTAAACCTGTTTCCTGGTCATATTACCTTGGCTAGTAATTTGTTGTAAAAGAAGATTCCTGCAACTATAACTACAGTAATCTCCACTACTTGCAATATTTATGTGATTTCTAAGAAAACACTAGTATATTAAAGACCGGCCAGATGGAAATGAACCGGGTCGGAACACTTGGCGGGTTTGTAAATTTGTAGTGTTTGCGCCTTGAGGTGGGTTCTTTTCACATAGAGAAAAATCCAAGTATACCAACCAGACCAGACCACACCATCCACTCCGCTTATTGGTTAAATGCGTCTGCTGCGGGAACATAAAAATTAAATGCATTAACAAGATCTTGAGTTTCGTATTAATGTGTTTTGTTGTGCAATTGCTACATGCAAAGAAAATTTCACTGGTAGTTAACCTATGCGGGTTGGTCGTCGCAATTGCCGTTGTTTATTACATTTACCTAATTTACCACATTAGGCAAATCATACATTTTGCAAATCATACAGCTTGCAAATATAGTGCATCTACGGCTGAAAAACAACATATTGATGTAGTGGAGTCACTGGTCACTGTCTATATCAGACGAAATCTTATTGTTTGTGAAGCACACGAACCTGATGCATATGACCTGATGCAATACACACGAGAGCGTTGCTCTTGACGTTTCTTTCGCCGAAATATCAATAATATCAGGCGTAGCACAAAGATCGACTTCCTTGTTCGATTCTTTTGCGTTTAATGGTGGCGCGCTAACCACCTAGGTGCATACTACCACCTGCTGTATTGGAGAGTGAAAACACACAAGTGCACCCGAGTACGGAGGTGACGTGGGGATGGGGGAGCAATCGCTCCTGGGCACTGTACAAATAAAGAGTGTTTAGTATGAAACGCTTAAGAGAAGCCCAAGAAGCTCTGCAAATGATATGAAAAAGTTGAAGGAAAGCCAAAAGTAAGCACGTTCAAGCTGCGTTTATATGCACTGCATTATATTACGTATCCCACTAATACTGTACATTTGGCTTCTCTTTGTGATGAGTAAACCTGGGAGAACAAATCTCCTTCACTAGTCTTTACTTTCCTGTGCTTCTGGGTCTTTTAAACTTTGGAGCGTTCTGTGTCATGACAGGACACATACAATGTCTACGTCTTTTTCTTTTTTTTTTGTCCCTTAGACCTAATTTGTCAGCAAAACCAGCCTTCTCAGGCACAAGTGGCTTATTGTGTTCCCGGGTTTACCTTGTACCAGAACGCCTGGAACAGTAAGTACATTCAGAAGGCTTGTTCTGGTCTCTTTAGGAACAAAAGCTGAATCTGCTGAGTGCTTTTTGGACAGATGGACTTGGAGAACGTGATTTTTTTCCCCGCCATCTAATGACCCGGCTTCTTTAAGCACTTTTTTCAAACACGTTTGAAGCAGCCTTCGTGTTTTCTTTCGCGCTGAAAGGACTAATGGAAAATAGGACAATAGAAATTACAGCTTATACACGTAAAGCTACAAGGTTCATGGTGCTAACAACCGCAAAAACAGTTTACGTGCAAAGAAACCCAGCTCATGGTCAGACTTCAAAAATGTCTGTAAGACATTTTATAGGAGCTGATAGTCAGTAGTCATCTTGTAGTCTGATCTGTTCCTGAACAATACAGGTACTGTAATAGGGTTAGTATTTATTACCTCAGTGGCTAATAAGGATTATCACTGTCGTTTAGGTCATGTTTCTGAGACCATGTGGCTGTTCAAAGCATCGTATTGACCTGTCACCTGATATCAGCGACTACACACAGAACACATGGATAAACAAAAAAAAAAAACCTCACTCAGGGAATATTATGACTACGGGCCATGGTTATTTTAAAATGTGATTCAACTTGTTGAAAAGTAGGCATGCTCAGTAAATATGTGCGCTTATATTTATGAGCCATAGGAGCTTTCCACACACATTCAGCCCCACAAGCGTTTTCTTAAACTGTACATTTAAAACATATCAAAAAACATCATCACTTACTTTTTTTTTTGTTGGGGGGGGGGGGGGGGGGGGGTGTTACATAAAAAAATTACAATTCCTATATTTGTATTGTAGGTCCTTAAAACCACATTTTATTATTAAATCCTAAAAGTACTTCCAATAACAGTTAGGAATGGGAATCACCAGGGACCACATAATACCATATTATTGCGATACTTAGGTGCCGATTCAATTTGTATTGTGATTCTGTTATCACAATTTTATAAATATCCTAATTCCATATAGTTTTGTTTTTAGATTTTTTTTCTTGCAATTTTAAACAAACAGGAAATAATTTGCTCCCATTACCTGCCAAGATGTGAATAGTTTAGAGTGCGGCACCTGTAGGATTATAGAGGAACAGCTACATTTTACCCTCTCAAATGCAAATATATTATTTAAAATATATATTTAAAAAATATGTATTTGAGTCAGTGTGGCAATACATAAACTGGCACATAAAATCCTGAATCGATTTTCCCCCCTCCATATCTAATGACAACGCAATATTTTTTTTAAACAAATTATGGGGGCATGGTGGCTATGTGGTTAGCACCGCTGCTTTGCACCTCCAGGGTGTTTATTTTATGCACACTTGTCTTTTGTGGGTAAAAGTTGCTTTGTGCACTGGTGCATAGTCATGTTGGAACCGGAAGGGCCGTCCCCAAATTGTTCCCACAAAGTTGGGGGCATGAAATTGTCCAAAATGTCTTGGTATTCTGAAGCATTTAGAGTTCCTTTCACTGGACATAAGGGGCCAAGCCCAATAACTAAAAAAAACACCCCACACCAGCATGACTGATACCAGTGCACAAAGCAAAGTGCATAAAGACATGGATGAGCAAGTTTGGTGTGGAAGAACTTGACTGGCCTGCACAGAGTCTTGACCTCAACGCGATAGAACACCTTTGGGATGAATTCGAGTGGAGAGCCAGGCCTTCTCGTCCAACATCAGTACCTGACCTCACAAATGCGCTTATGGAAGAATGGTCAAAAATTCCCATAAACACACTTCTAAACCGTGTGGAAAGGAGTGTTGAAGCTGTTCTAGCTACAAAAGGGTGGGCCAACATCATGTTAAACCCTATGCATTATGAATTGGATGGATTGGATTAGATCTCCAGTGTGGAGAATATCCATTGCCTGGTGTGCTGTAGGACATGTGGACGGACCAAAATACCAAACAAAATTTAAAAAAAAATACAAAAACAAAAATTCATTATATTAGTAACTGAGCCAAATCTATGCAAGCTTTGTTAACCGTGTAATACGAAACATCATAGGCACAATGACTGTGTGCTTTAGTACAAGTTGAATAAAATGGGCATTCTGTCAGGCTCCATCACACACACACACACACACTCCTCAAGAAACGTGTCAGTGGGTCAGATCGGAAAATGTGTAAAATTCAATCCAGCAGTGATCCAGTGTTTCAGACCGGTATCACCATGACACCTGTATTCGGTAACAGATTCCTAACTACAACAAATGATCCTAGTTGATAATGATCTCCACCGCCGTTATGTCATTCAATGATTAGCTAAAATGGCAAAACATCCTGAAACACATTAAGTCTGCAATCTACTTAGGAGGAAACAACGTGTGCTACATTACCATTAAAAAGTCACAAATGACATAGTGTAATCTGGATGTGATCGTAGCATGAAGCTATATGGCAGACAGTGACACTGAAGGTCTGGACTTAACTCTAATACAGATCTCTACAGAATTATTAAAAGTCCAACCACAATGACCTGCATATCGAAATTAATGAACAATCTGTTCATTTAATGAACAATCCGAAATTAATGAACAATCTGTGCTCTCCAGTGGGACAGAAGATTGGTTTGTACTGCCAATGAGAAGTTCATTCCTGCTTGAAGAAAACTGCACATGTCCAGCTCTCTCATCATCTCTGCTCAAACCAAAAGCTTCAACATTCAAACTAATGCCGTTGTCAATGCCAACATGATTGCAGATCACTACTTAGCCAAACTGAACCTCAGCAGCAGTGCGACATACAGTATAGATACATTTCGTTCTAGAACTGTGAGCCTGATGAATTTCACAAATATGGTGAACATCATTGGAAAGTGGTGTGTGTGAAGTGGAAAAAAACAACTAATGAAGAAGAGAACATCTCCACTTGTACATAATGTCTGAGCATAATGAATTGTTTTCTTCAATTAAGTGCCATTTTAAATGCTAATATTTGACTGGTTCAAGCACTTCAAAGTAAAAAAGAAAAAGTGATTTAAAGTTTTCCCTATTTGACTGGTAATGCGAAGATCAGGTCGCACTGATCACCCTCTGTAATACCTCCTGAAATATCAGCGGTAAAATAGCAGCTTACCATACCAGTGACTGCAGAACATAGCATTATTTAGTTACATTTTCTTCTTTCTCTAAATTCCATTGAAGCGCCAGCACTTTTCCCGTCTGCAGTAATAACTGGTAATTTCGTTTATTGTTACAACAATGAACTTAAACCAGTTCAATGGAAATAACTCAGTAACAACAAAGATGCCAATATAATATAATATAATTCAAATATACTTGGCAGTGGTGGCTCATTCGGTCAAGTCAATTGGGTTTCTGATGGGTTACTAGAAGATCAGGTGCTCAAGCCGCCCTTGAGCAATTTTCCTAACTGGGATATGCGGAGGAAAAGAAATAATAAATCAGTCCACTGTGTTGTAAGGGTCATGGGATAAATGACTAAATCAAACCCGATCTAAATTAGTGTGGTGAGCTTATCTGGAAGTTGAGTCATGTCAACTAGACTTCTTTTTTGTTAGGTAGAAACTTTTCACTACTCATCTGAGTAGCTGTTTCAGTCTCAGCAAAGTTTCTAAGTTCCTCACATTTGAATCCCCCAAAGTCAAAGCATTATCCCCTATCTGAAAATGCTTGGCAAGTGAACAACAGAAAAGGTGAGAGTAGAAGGGAAAGTCGTTAGAGAGTATGGAGGGAGAAAGCTGTTAAGAAGAAACCGAAACAGAGAGGTTAGTGCCCAAACCCCAGCCACTGGACAAAGTGCTGGTCCCAAGCTCTAATAAAATGGGAGGACATTCTCCACTCATCCTCAATCATGTGTCTTTTGGACTTCAGGTGAACGTACACTGCTGATCCAGGCTCTGAGGTGTTGCTCTTTCAGTGGTGATATGCAGAGCTCTGAACATTCTTTACTGCATTGGACTCAAGACATCAAACATAACTCTGTAAACACATTTAATATTTCATGGTGGGGTTTTCCTTTAAGTGCACGGAGCAACGACATTTTCTTGAAACACGAAGCATGACCTTTTACAGGAATAAACTCCAAGTTAACCAAACTGACCCCTTAAAGCTATTAGACTGGTAGTTCAGAGTTACCCTGGTCCTGGTAAACATGCACATTTGAAGGGTTTTTTTTCCCCCCAGCTCTGAAACACTTAGTTCAGGTCTATTAATTAGCTGATTAGTGCTGTGAGAGCTGATCTGAGAAAACACTGAAGTGTGCAGGACAGGGAGGAGATCCTTCAGGACCAGGGTTGGGGGAAGCACTACTGCACTAGACCACGCCCCTTGTTGTGTAACCACGCCCATCACAGTCTCTGCACTATAGTAACCCAGCCATCGTGCGACATTGACGCGCAGAATCAAACCAGGTCACTGGGGTTGTTTATTTCAGCACGTTTACATCAAGATCACCCATAACTACTAGACATGTTTATATTTATATGTTTCAAAGTCCCACTGCATATCTTAAGGCAGATCAGTTAGCATACTGATTGATATAACCCTGTAAGTAAGCTAGTGCTGCAGCTAGTAAAGCTGTAATACTCTGCCCAGGCGTTACTAAGCAACTATTAACCATTATACAATCCTGCATACACATATGGAATGCAAAGAAATAACATGCAACATTATATTTCGCCTGGAGACCAGTCATTACGCTGCATCGACACTAACTACGATTTATAAACATTAACAATTAATTACCCGTCTCCCGAAGCGGACAACCTCTCATATCAGGTGATCTAACCCGAAATGTCAATGTCTTCTTCCCCAACTCCTGCGAATGCTCAAAACTCCTTAACCTTACTCGGCGTTGTGTTTGGATGATCCCTCACTCTTTGTGTCCGTTAGCGGCAGATCTCACTCGTCACCATCGCAGTCCTCGAGCACGTTTTATTCCACATCCGTATTCTGATTATTTTCCCGCCTCCTCAATTGTCATTGGCTAGTCCTATCATGTTGACCAATCAGATAAGGGGTCTAAGAAATGACAGCCAATAGCTGTGAACAGAAGGCGGGTTTTGTGACAATATGTGTGGAAATAAAACGCAAGCTTAAAGAACCTACTTCCTGTCCGATCACTTTACCAGTTTAACTAGAAACAATAACAATACATATATAGTTCCGATATGTGCAACCCAGTTAATTTTATCTCATTTTATAATTTTATCAGTTGGTAGCCAGCACAGTGGTGTAGTGCTTAGCACTGTCGCCTGGTTCGATTTCCACCTCAGATCTGTGTGCATGGTGTTTGGATGTTCTCCACGTGCTTGGTGGGTTTCCTCTGGGTACTCCGGTTTCCTCCAACCACTCAAAGACATGCAGGTTAGGCTAAGTGGAGTTCCCAAATGGCCTGTAGTGTGTGTGTGTGTGTGTGTGTGTGTGTGTGTGTGCGCGCCCTGTGATGGCTTGGCACCCTGTCAAGGGAGTACCCCATCTCATGCCCAAAGTCTCCAGGTATAGGCTCCAGGCCCCCCGATCCCTTACACAGAATTAAGCGGTATAGACGATGAGTCAGTGAGTGAGTGATCAGTTGATGAATTTCACCCCCTGTGTTAAAGTTTTGTCTCTGAGCAGCTCCTTCAGTGACAGACTGTTACATCCTACGTATCTGAAAGAGCCATATTAGAGCTGCTATTAGACTCTGCTCCCAGAGAACCTGTCACCATATTGCACACACCTGTATACTGTTATATTCTGTTACAAAATCTTGAATTTACAATGTAGTTACAATATCTTAAATATAGTAACAATATCTGACAATATAGTAACAATATTTAAACTTTTGTGCAATAGCAACTATGCAATAACACCATTTTAAACTGTGCAATATTATCCTATATTATATACCCTAGTGCAATTTGTTTGAAAGTGTAATTATTGTATTGTTTGTTTGTTTTTTTCTTTTGTTTTCGCACTCTGAACTGTCCCTAATTTTTCTTTGCACATTTTTCTATGCCGCTGTGACCAAAAATTTCTTCATTGTGGGACAGATAAAAGTACTGTATATCTTCTTTTATCGTATCTGATTTTCGGCTGCTCCCGTCGAGATTTTCACCATAGCAGACCATCCAATTCGGCCAAAACATCTTGGCACAGTTTTTACGCTGGATGCCTTCATGAAACAACCACTACATCCAGTGGCTGGGTGGCAATTGAACCTGGGCCTTCCTGGTGGCCTACCACTGAGCCACCAATATCCTAAGAGCGATATATCTCTGTCATGTCAGTATAGTGGTCAGCACTATGGCCTTGCACCTCCAGGGTCGAGGGTTTGATCCTCACCTTGGGTGGAATTTGCATGTTCTTCCCTTGCTTGGTGGGTTTCCTCCTTATACACCATTACCATTCCAAAGACATGCAGACTAGGCTAATTAAATGTGTGTGTGTGCATGTGTGCAAGCATTCAATAGTTAAGTGCATCTAACTGTTATAGAATCTTGGAAAAATGCACTTATAAACAACAATTAAGATAAAAGTCAGATTGTTCAGTACTAAATGTTTTTTCACTAATTTATTTATTTATACCACTTATCCATGATACATTGATATAATAGTAATCATTTATATCAGTTCATCTCTGTAAGGTTCTCAGTAATATTGTTTAGATCAAGGGTCATGTTAAAATGTAAGATGACCTGCAGTTTTCACTTTCACCTGTCTGTAGAATCGGACTGGGTTAACCACCTAAATTGGAAGAGCCCTTTATCCTTCTGACTACACCTGCAAATTAATTTACTGAACAATATTTAGTCATGGCTAGAAACAAAAAGCACACCGTTAACAGTAAGCAGCTAAGCTGGAAGTACTTTTATTTAAACCCAGAGCAATGTGATGCACATTTATTTAATTTATTTATTTCATAAGAATATTTCACAAGCAATTATTTGGCAACAGGCCATAAGGTATTTTGATGTAGTCTAAAGGAAAAAAAATCTAGACACCATTGGTTTAGATAAACATTTTCCGATTAGAAATTAAGACAAAGAGTGTGAGCTCATGCAAAGGCTCAATGACAGAAGGTTTTGGGCTCCAGGGACCAGGCAATTTTCCGTTGTCTAGGATTACCTCAAAGTCATTGTATAGGACAAATGATGCTTTATCTTTGTCTGCCATATGGTCTCTTGTTAGCCCCCACATAACCCCCCCACACTTACTTGATCCACAGCAGTTAAAATCTTACGAGTGCCAATCAGCATGTTCTGAACATATCTAGTTTCTTATAATAAACCATTCTAATGGAGTGTGCATGGTTTTAGTTCTCGAAATTGGTCCATTATTTTATTTAGATATGACTATTTAATTACGAATTGGCATTGAAGGGCACGACCAGCTATTATTAAAATCATCAGAGGATCAGGGTTACCATTATAAATTATGATCCTCATGATTGGTTAATACACTAGGCCACTTCTGTGAGACGTATAGGGCCCAGACATTAATTGCAACCCCAATTTACCGAACTATTACATTGGGACATATAATAATATTCAAGCAGTATTTAGTAAGGAAAAGAGCTTCCTTTTCCTGGATTCTATAAAAAAAGAAAAACATAATAAGGTACACAAAACAAAGAGAAAGCAGCTTATAATAAATCAGAAATAAAATATACAAAATATGTATGCATAAATATAGATGCATACTGTCATGAACTAGCTAGCCCTGTAGCGTGGATGTTAAACCCAAACGCGGAAGTAGCGCGAGCAGGCAGGATAACCACGCTCCCGAAGCGAGAGCAAGAGTTTACACAAATAAACCCGCGTTCTAAATACACACACCCAATCGAAAGCGAAACCCAAGAAAGTGAGTACTCACATTTAGCCGAGCGAAGCATGGGTGACGTAGTGAAGTTGAGATGTGTGGAATACCAGGTGGATCCGGAGTGCCGCAGGCAGCTGGAGCCGGTAGGTCACAGGGTTAATCCGGAGGTTGATGCGGTATGGTCCGATGAATCTGGGTGATAGTTTCCGTGATTCTGTCTGCAGGTGTAGATTTCTTGTTGATAACCATACCTTGTCACCTACTTGGTACATTCGTCCCGGTGGGTGTCGACGGCGATGTTGAACGGTGTAGCGGGTGTTAGCAAGTTGGATGGCGTTGTTTGCTCGTCTCCAGAGCCGTCGACACCGGCGAACCAACTGTTGGGCCGACGGTACTTCAACCTCCGGTTCTTGATAGTCGAACATCGGAGGTTGGAAACCGTAGCACACCTCAAAAGGGCTGAGGTTGGTGGCAGAGGACGTATGGAGGTTGTGAGACAACTCAGCCCATATGAGGTAGCGGGCCCAGGAGCACTGACGATCAGCAATAAAGCATCTCAGGTAGCGCTCCAGTTGTTGGTTGGTTCGCTCCGTCTGACCGTTAGTCTGTGGGTGGTAGCCGGAGGACAGACTGCAGGTGGAGTCGATCAGACGGCAGAAGGCCTTCCAGAACCGGGAGATGAACTGGGGCCCCCTGTCCGAGACGATGTCCATTGGGAACCCATGCAGGCGGACTACGTGCTCTAATATCACTTCAGCTGTCCTTTTGGCTGACGGGAGACCGGGGAGGGCCATCAGGTGTACAGCTTTGGACCGGTCGACGATGGTGAGGATGGTGTCCTTTCCTTCGGAAACCGGCAGGCCCGTGATGAAATCAACGGCAATGTGTGTCCAGGGCCGGCGGGGAACTGGGAGTGGCTGAAGTTCCCCTGGTGATGGCTGGTTGCTGTCCTTGGACCTGGCACACACTGGGCACGCCCGGACGAACTCGTCCACGTCCCTCTTCATATTTGGCCACCAAAAGGCGCGTTGAATGAAGAGTAGCGTGCGTTGCCTTCCGGGGTGTCCAGAAATTGGGGAGGAGTGTCCCCATTGGAGGACGTCGGTTTTGATGGAGTCGGGGACATAGAGACGACCAGGCGGCACACCTGCTGGTTCGGTCTCCACAGTCTGTGCCTGGCGAACCCTCGTTTCCAAATCCCAGTTAATTGGTGCAAGGATCTTGGTGGGTGGTAGGACAGGCGCGGGGTCCGCCCGGGGGACGTCTTGTTCGTGCTGTCGTGATAGAGTGTCGGCCTTGGTGTTCTTGGACCCCGGGCGGTATGACAGATGGAAGTTATAATTTTTGAAAAACAATGCCCACCGCGCCTGTCTGGGGTTGGGTTGTTTCAATGTGCGGATAGTAATGAGGTTCTGATGGTCGGTCCAGACGATGAACGGCTCTCTGGCGCCCTGGAGCCAGTGTCGTCATTCCTCCAAGGCCCACTTTATGGCCAGCAGCTTGCGGTCCCCTACTCCGTATCGCTGCTGAGTGGAGTCAAATTTCTTGGAGAAAAAACTGCAAGGGTGCATTTTTTGGTCTGGACCTCGCTGGGAGAGAACGGCTCCGGCACCCACATCCGAAGCGTCCACCTCCACAACGAATGGTTTGTCAGCATCCGGGTCAAGAAGGATGGGGGCAGTGGTGAAGCGGCGACAGAGTTCGTGGAAGGCGGAGATGGCGGTGGAGGTGAGATGGAAGGGGTGAGATGAGGGGCGAGTCAGAGCGGTTAATGGGGCTGCAACTGTACTGTAGTCCCGGATAAAGCGACGGTAGAAGTTAGCAAACCCGAGAAATCGCTGGAGTTGTTTGAGAGTCTTGGGTAGGGGCCAATGACTCACAACTTCCAGTTTCTGCGGGTCCATGGCCACACCCTGGGACGAGATGACAAAACCCAGGAACGTGATGGAGCGCTTGTGAAAAGCACACTTTTCCAACTTACAGTACAGTTGGTGGGCCAGGAGTCTCTTTAGGACCGCCCTGACGTGTTCGTTGATGGTTCGGGAGTAAATGAGGATGCGCACCAAGTTATAGGCGCTTCGGAGGTCCAACTTAGTGAAAATGGTGGCGCCAGAGAGAGCGTCCAAGGCAGAGTTGGTAAGAGGCAACGGGTATCGGTTCTTGATGGTGATGTTGTTGAGTCCCCGCTAATCGACACAGGGACGAAGACTACCATCGCGTTTCTTCACAAAAAAGAACCCCGCGGCGGCAGGTGAGGAGGAGGGCCGGATGGTACCATGGCGAAGTCCGCTGGAGACATACTCCTCCATTGCCTGCATCTCGTTCTTGGATAGGGAATAGAGGTGCGCAGTATGCGCAGAGTTCCCGTTCTGCAGTGGTTAAGGAGGCGCGCCCTAATTGCATGGGTTCCCCGGCTCCTGTGTTAACCACGGTGGGAGGTGGAGAACCGACGGGTCCGGTAGGTGGAGCAGTGAATGAGGATCGGGCTTCGGAGACTGGAGCTTGGGGGAAGAAAGTGGTGGATCGAGGAGCAGACTGATGTAATGGCATCGTGATGGGCGGCAGGGTACGGGGAGCTGGCTTGGGGTGAGCGAGCAGACGTTGGTCGATCCGGAGAGCGAGTTGGATTAAGCCCTCCAAGGTCGCTGGGAGCTCTCGTCCGGCGAGCTCGTCCTTTATACGTGAAGCCAGTCCCTCATAGTAGGTCGTCCGGAGGGCGGAGTCTCCCCAGTCGGTCTGCACAGCAAGGGTACGAAACTCCGCGGTGTAGCGGCTCACGGACGACCCTCCCTGCCGTAGGTGATATAGTTTGGAGTCGGTCTTCATTTCAGCAGCAGGATGTTCGAAGGTGAGTTTGAGTTGGCGGGTGAATTCCATGTATGAGTAGGCGACGTCTGAATCTGAGCGAAGAACTGCCGTGGCCCACTCAGCTGCCTGCCCGGATAGCAACGAGACGAGAAGAGCAATGCGCAGTCGGTCTGTGGAGTACCTGGTTAGCATTCTCCTGTCGCAGCTCCGCCAAGACCGTGACGTCTTGGAGCTCCTTGCGGAGAGACGCGACTTCACCACGGAGCTGATCGATCAACTTGGCGAGCTGGTCAACCACATCGCAGAGGCGAGCAAACTCCGCTGGGTTCACTGCTGATGGCTCAGTCATTCTGTCACGAACTAACCGGAGATGAACCAGAAGACTAGCAGTTAGCCCTGTAGCGTGGATGGTAAACCCAAACGCGGAAGTAGCGCGAGCAGGCAGGATAACCACGCTGGTTATTATTAGAACTCTCCCGAAGCGAGAGCAAGAGTTTACACAAATAAACCCGCGTTCTAAATACACACACCCAATCGAAAGCGAAACCCAAAAAAGTGAGTACTCACGTTTAGACGAGCGACGCGTCGGCGATAGCATGGGCAAAACTCAATGACTGAGCAATGTGAAGCGCCATCTTGTTTCCTTTTATGGTTCCTGAAACACGACCGTATTACTTCCGGGTCCTAGTGCCGGTCGTGTTACGAGTGTGCATGACAACTACTTTAAAATAAGTATGCATACTAACAAAAATGAGTATGCAGATTAAGTATGCATGCCTAAAAAAAGCTTACAGGCCAAATCCATATTGTTTTTTTTGTTGTTTTTTTCATTATCAAATCTGCAATACACATTTAAGCATTCATAACTGAAAAACACTTGTGAAAGATTATATTCTTATAATGTAAATATAAATACATCCAAATGAAATATGCATGTCTGCGATGGATTGGCACCCTGGGCTCCAGGTCCCCATGACCCTGAATACAGGATTAAGTGGTATAGATGATGAATGAGTGAGTGAAAAATATGCATGTGCATAATTAAATGTGCACAATAAAATCCACATGCACAAATGCATAAAAAATATATATATTCTAAAAAAAAATAATAAAAATTTAATAATAAAATCAGCATAAAACTCCCGTGTTATGACCCCTCCAGTATTTAAGGTCACCCCTGGAAGCTCTGCCGCATTTCCATATTATATTTTTAGCCAAAATGGTTAAAAAATGTCACTTGAAAGGTCAATAAAAAGTGATAAATGTTAAATTTTTTACATTTATTTGTTTTTTATTACATGCTGTTAGGGCTGTATGACTGGGTCTCAAGGCATTTTTCTAAATATGTTTATAGGCATTTGTACTTGGATTTACAGTATGGTCTTGGTTTTGATTAAGAATTGGTCAAATTAATGTTTATGTTGTCAAACCACAAATCACTGGCACGATTCATGAATGATGGCAAGTAATTAAGGTAGAATTTGGCCTTAATTACCCAATTTGATGGGTTTCATTTTTATTTGGTCTCAGACTTGAGTCGATCTCAGTTTTTTGACCTTGAACTTGCCTCTGTCTCAGGCTGTCTCTGGACTCAAGCTTGACATGGTCATGACCCACGTGACGCTATCAGAGAGTCCTGGTCTTGTCATGGGCTGTCTTGACTCTAGTCCTATATGCTATGTAAAGCCTTTACAGTCACCAGATCACAGCCCAAATTAACATCTATGGAAATTTTTTTAATGACATGTTAGGCAAAGCTCTCCACTTCCACCATCATGACAACACCAACTAAAGGAATATCTTATGGAATGCTCCTGTGATTGACATATATCTTGTTTAAACTACTGTTTAAACCTGGAATTAAAAAAGACTCATTCATCTATTATACCAGTTATACTGTGTACAGGGTTGTGGGGACCTGTTGCCTATCACGGGAGACTCCCATCCAGAGGATATGAGGTGGGGTCCATACTGGACAGGGTGCCAATCCAGGGCACACACACTACATGCAATTTGGGCATGCCAATGAACCTAATCTGCATGTCTTTGCACTCAGGAAACCGGAGTACACGGTGGAAACGCACCAAGCACACAAACCCGAGGCTTAAATCGAACCAAGGTGCAAAATAATTGTATACACAAATATGATAAGGATCTAATTACTGTTAACTCTTTATGTATAACAATTTCCAAATCTTGCCACAGAATCCCAACTAGATTGAAGCCTTTAACTGGATCCTTCTATTGCTGCCTAAGTCCTGCTCAGAGGTGGTCATTTAGTTTTTGACTTTTTCCAGTTAACACAACCTTTGACGTTTGTTATCTCTGGCAGACTCAAACAGGTTTTCTTCTAACATTGTGATGAATTTAGCTTCAGCCTTTTTGTCCTCTACCCTGTCCCATGCTAGTACCTGAAGGAAACCCACCAAACAAGGGGAAAACGTGCAAACACCATGCACACACACCCTCGACTCTGAAGGGGTCAAACCAAAGTTCTACTCCAAATTGTAATCAAATTTTATTTAAAACAAACAAACAAACAAACAAAACTGCAGAAATCACACTCTCTCAATCACTCTCTATACTGCTTATCACATACAGGGTTGTGGGAAGCCTGAAGCCAATACCAAGGAACATGGGGCATGAGGCTGGGTACACCCTGAATGGATGGCAATTCATTGTAGGACACACAAGCACGCACACAATTGGAATTTGGAAACAACAATTTGTCCAATCTGCATGTCGTTGGACTGTGGAAGGAAATTGGTGTACCCGGAAGAAACCCACCAAACAAGGGTAAAACATGCAAACTCCATGCACACAGACCCGAGGTAAGACCCGAGGTGAGGCCACAGTTCTACCTGCACTATGCTTCCGATTTGTAATGATTTTTTGTATTTTATTTTATACTAAAAAAAAAAAAAAAAAAGCTCTCTAAGCTTGATGTAAAGTACTGTATAGACAAGGGCTACTGCATCACAAATGATTTAAGAGTAATTAATAAAATGGCCTTGTGACTTTAAAGGATAAAGTAATCCTTCTGTGGCTCGGTGCTCAGTACTGTCCCGGGGTCACCATTTTTATTTCCTCTCTTCAGCAAACTGTACAGAACCGCAGCGTGTTACAGCTAAAACCAAAACTCTATGAATGCACATATCTATCAATGCTCTGCAGTTGGTTCTGAAAAAGGAAACCAAACTCTTTTTTTCACTTCCTTTTTTTTTCTTTGAAGACGTGGACAGAGCTGTTGTTTATTTAGTGTAGAAATGTTCAGACAGCTATCTTCAAAAGTTGTATGTCTGTGCCAGGGAACTGGTCTCTCAATGCGGTACAGCTTAACACTGGACTCACCTAAAGACTGCGGCTCAAGAGTGAATCAGTTACAGTTGTCTGTGAATTTAGATGGAAGTGTTTTTAAAAACTTTAAAAAAAAGTTTTTTGAAGTTATGAACTTTGTTAAAGCTATGTGCTTGTTTTCTGGCAATCTAAGGCAAATCTGTTTTTAGGAGCATAAGAAGGCTAGATTAACCTTATTAGCAAGGTTGTTAACTCATATTTATACGGCTTGCTGTGTGCATCTTGCTAATGACTAAGATGATTAATAGTTTCATAGTACGATTCCTCTGCACGTAAGACACAGTTCAGACACAAGTTCTGTTTATAGAATTTTCCACTTGATGCCCAAAAGGAAACCACATTTTGCTGTGTATACTGTACTCTACATTTAACCTCATAATATACTGAACTTAGCTAACTAGCTTGAACTTACAAATGCAGTGAGCAGAAAGCATCTCACAAGAAGACACAACACATCAAACTTTCAAGTGGAGGTGAAAAGCCAGCAGACGATCACATTAGATATTTTGACCTGGACAATAATGAATATAGATGTTTGATCTGGACATTAACGGATTCAAATGTTTGACCTGAACATTAACAAATTCAGACATTTGACCTGAACATTAGCAAATTCAGATGTTTGACCTGGACATGAACAAATTCAGACGTTTAACCGGGACATGAGCAAATTCAGACGTTTGATCTGGACATAAGCAAATTCAAACGTTTGACCTGGACATTAGAAAATTCAGACGTTTGACCTGGACATGAGCAGATTCAGACGTTTGACCTGAACATTAGCAAATTCAGACGTTTGACCTGGACATGAGCAAATTCAGATGTTTGACCCGGACATGAACAAATTCAGATGTTTGATCTGGACATTAGCAAATTCAAATGTTTGATCTGGACATTAACAAATTCAGACATTTGACCTGAACATTAACAAATTCAGACATTTGACCTGAACATTAGCAAATTCAGATGTTTTACCTGGACATGAACAAATTCAGACGTTTAACCTGGACATGAGCAAATTCAGACGTTTGATCTGGACATTAAGAAATTCAAACATTTGACCTGAACATTAGCAAATTCAGACGTTTGACCTAGACATTAGGAAATTCAAATGTTTGATCTGAACATTAACAAATTCAGACATTTGACCTGAACATTTTGCTAATGTTCAGGTCAAATGTCTGAATTTGTTAATGTCCAAATGTCAGATGTTTGACCTGGACATGAACAAATTCAGACGTTTGATCTGGACATTAGCAAATTCAGATGTTTGACCTGGACATTAGCAAATTCAAATGTTTGATCTGAACATTAACAAATTCAGACATTTGACCTGAACATTTTGCTAATGTTCAGGTCAAATGTCTGAATTTGTTAATGTCCAAATGTCAGATGTTTGACCTGGACATTAACAAATTCAGACGTTTGATCTGGACATTAGCAAATTCAGATGTTTGACCTGGACATTAGCAAATTCAAATGTTTGACCTGGAAATTAGCAAATTCTGACATTTGACCTGGACATTAGAAAATTCAGATGTTTTACCTGGACATGAGCAGATTCAAACATTTGACCTGAACATTAGCAAATTCAGACGTTTGACCTGGACATTAGCAAATTCAGATGCTTGATCTGGACATTAACAAATTCAAACGTTTGACCTGGACATGAACAAATTCAGACGTTTGATCTGGACATGAGCAAATTCAGACGTTTGATCTGGACATTAGCAAATTAAGATGTTTGACCTGGACATGAACAAATTCAGACGTTTGACCTGGACATGAGCAAATTCAGACATTTGACCTGGACATGAGCAGATTCAGACGTTTGACCTGAACATTAGCAAATTCAGACGTTTGACCTGGACATGAACAAATTCAGATGTTTGATCTGGACATTAGCAAATTCAGATGTTTGACCCGGACATGAACAAATTCAGATGTTTGATGTGGACATTAGCAAATTCAAATGTTTGATCTGGACATTAACAAATTCAGACATTTGACCTGAACATTAACAAATTCAGACATTTGACCTGAACATTAGCAAATTCAGATGTTTTACCTGGACATGAACAAATTCAGATGTTTGACCTGGACATGAACAAATTCAGACGTTTAACCTGGACATGAGCAAATTCAGACGTTTGATCTGGACATTAACAAATTCAAACATTTGACCTGAACATTAGCAAATTCAGACGTTTGACCTAGATATTAGGAAATTCAAATGTTTGATCTGAACATTAACAAATTCAGACATTTGACCTGAACATTTTGCTAATGTTCAGGTCAAATGTCTGAATTTGTTAATGTCCAAATGTCAGATGTTTGACCTGGACATGAACAAATTCAGACGTTTGATCTGGACATTAGCAAATTCAGATGTTTGACCTGGACATTAGCAAATTCAAATGTTTGATCTGAACATTAACAAATTCAGACGTTTGACCTGGACATGAGCAAATTCAGACATTTGACCTGGACATGAGCAGATTCAGACGTTTGACCTGAACATTAGCAAATTCAGACGTTTGACCTGGACATGAACAAATTCAGATGTTTGATCTGGACATTAGCAAATTCAGATGTTTGACCCGGACATGAACAAATTCAGATGTTTGATCTGGACATTAGCAAATTCAAATGTTTGATCTGGACATTAACAAATTCAGACATTTGACCTGAACATTAACCAATTCAGACATTTGACCTGAACATTAGCAAATTCAGATGTTTTACCTGGACATGAACAAATTCAGATGTTTGACCTGGACATGAATAAATTCAGACGTTTAACCTGGACATGAGCAAATTCAGACGTTTGATCTGGACATTAACAAATTCAAACATTTGATCTGAACATTAACAAATTCAGACATTTGACCTGAACATTTTGCTAATGTTCAGGTCAAATGTCTGAATTTGTTAATGTCCAAATGTCAGATGTTTGACCTGGACATGAACAAATTCAGCTGTTTGATCTGGACATGAACAAATTCAGACGTCTGATCTGGACATGAGCAAATTCAGACGTTTGATCTGGACATTAGCAAATTAAGATGTTTGACCTGGACATGAACAAATTCAAACGTTTGACCTGGACATGAACAAATTCAGACGTTTGATCTGGACATTAGCAAATTAAGATGTTTGACCTGGACATGAACAAATTCAGACGTTTGACCTGGACATGAGCAAATTCAGACATTTGACCTGGACATGAGCAGATTCAGACGTTTGACCTGAACATTAGCAAATTCAGACGTTTGACCTGGACATGAACAAATTCAGATGTTTGATCTGGACATTAGCAAATTCAGATGTTTGACCCGGACATGAACAAATTCAGATGTTTGATCTGGACATTAGCAAATTCAAATGTTTGATCTGGACATTAACAAATTCAGACATTTGACCTGAACATTAACAAATTCAGACATTTGACCTGAACATTAGCAAATTCAGATGTTTTACCTGGACATGAACAAATTCAGATGTTTGACCTGGACATGAATAAATTCAGACGTTTAACCTGGACATGAGCAAATTCAGACGTTTGATCTGGACATTAACAAATTCAAACATTTGATCTGAACATTAACAAATTCAGACATTTGACCTGAACATTTTGCTAATGTTCAGGTCAAATGTCTGAATTTGTTAATGTCCAAATGTCAGATGTTTGACCTGGACATGAACAAATTCAGCTGTTTGATCTGGACATGAACAAATTCAGACGTTTGATCTGGACATGAGCAAATTCAGACGTTTGATCTGGACATTAGCAAATTAAGATGTTTGACCTGGACATGAACAAATTCAAACGTTTGACCTGGACATGAACAAATTCAGACGTTTGATCTGGACATGAGCAAATTCAGACGTTTGATCTGGACATTAGCAAATTAAGATGTTTGACCTGGACATGAACAAATTCAGACGTTTGACCTGGACATGAGCAAATTCAGACATTTGACCTGGACATGAGCAGATTCAGACGTTTGACCTGAACATTATCAGACGTTTGACCTGGACATGAACAAATTCAGATGTTTGACCTGGACATGAACAAATTCAGACGTTTAACCTGGACATGAGCAAATTCAGATGTTTGATCTGGACATTAACAAATTCAAACGTTTGACCTGGACATTAGAAAATTCAGACGTTTGATCTGGACATTAACAAATTCAAACATTTGACCTGAACATTAGCAAATTCAAATGTTTGATCTGAACATTAACAAATTCAGACATTTGACCTGAACATTTTGCTAATGTTCAGGTCAAATGTCTGAATTTGTTAATGTCTAAATGTCAGATGTTTGACCTGGACATGAACAAATTCAGACGTTTGATCTGGACATTAGCAAATTCAGATGTTTGACCTGGACATTAGCAAATTCAAATGTTTGATCTGAACATTAACAAATTCTGACATTTGACCTGAACATTTTGCTAATGTTCAGGTCAAATGTCTGAATTTGTTAATGTCCAAATGTCAGATGTTTGACCTGGACATTAACAAATTCAGACGTTTGAT
Source organism: Clarias fuscus (assembly GCA_030347435.1). Classification (NCBI taxonomy): domain Eukaryota; kingdom Metazoa; phylum Chordata; class Actinopteri; order Siluriformes; family Clariidae; genus Clarias; species Clarias fuscus. The sequence continues at coordinate 14,029,025 of CM059227.1, read as the reverse complement.
CTGGACATTAGCAAATTCAGATGTTTGACCTGGACATTAGCAAATTCAAATGTTTGACCTGGAAATTAGCAAATTCTGACATTTGACCTGGACATTAGAAAATTCAGATGTTTTACCTGGACATGAGCAGATTCAAACATTTGACCTGAACATTAGCAAATTCAGACGTTTGACCTGGACATTAGCAAATTCAGATGTTTGATCTGGACATTAACAAATTCAAACGTTTGACCTGGACATTAGAAAATTCAGACGTTTGATCTGGACATTAACAAATTCAAACATTTGACCTGAACATTAGCAAATTCAGACGTTTGACCTAGACATTAGCAAATTCAAATGTTTGATCTGAACATTAACAAATTCAGACATTTGACCTGAACATTTTGCTAATGTTCAGGTCAAATGTCTGAATTTGTTAATGTCCAAATGTCAGATGTTTGACCTGGACATGAACAAATTCAGACGTTTGATCTGGACATTAGCAAATTCAGATGTTTGACCTGGACATTAGCAAATTCAAATGTTTGATCTGAACATTAACAAATTCAGACATTTGACCTGAACATTTTGCTAATGTTCAGGTCAAATGTCTGAATTTGTTAATGTCCAAATGTCAGATGTTTGACCTGGACATTAACAAATTCAGACGTTTGATCTGGACATTAGCAAATTCAGATGTTTGACCTGGACATTAGCAAATTCAAATGTTTGATCTGAACATTAACAAATTCAGACATTTGACCTGAACATTTTGCTAATGTTCAGGTCAAATGTCTGAATTTGTTAATGTCCAAATGTCAGATGTTTGACCTGGACATTAACAAATTCAGACGTTTGATCTGGACATTAGCAAATTCAGATGTTTGACCTGGACATTAGCAAATTCAAATGTTTGACCTGGAAATTAGCAAATTCTGACATTTGACCTGGACATTAGAAAATTCAGATGTTTTACCTGGACATGAGCAGATTCAAACATTTGACCTGAACATTAGCAAATTCAGATGTTTGACCTGGACATTAGCAAATTCAGATGTTTGATCTGGACATTAACAAATTCAAACGTTTGACCTGGACATGAACAAATTCAGACGTTTGATCTGGACATGAGCAAATTCAGACGTTTGATCTGGACATTAGCAAATTAAGATGTTTGACCTGGACATGAACAAATTCAGACGTTTGACCTGGACATGAGCAAATTCAGACATTTGACCTGGACATGAGCAGATTCAGACGTTTGACCTGAACATTAGCAAATTCAGACGTTTGATCTGGACATGAGCAAATTCAGACGTTTGATCTGGACATTAGCAAATTCAGATGTTTGACCTGGACATGAACAAATTCAGATGTTTGACCTGGACATGAACAAATTCAGATGTTTGACCTGGACATGAACAAATTCAGACGTTTAACCTGGACATGAGTAAATTCAGATGTTTGATCTGGACATTAACAAATTCAAACGTTTGACCTGGACATTAGAAAATTCAGACGTTTGATCTGGACATTAACAAATTCAAACATTTGACCTGAACATTAGCAAATTCAGACGTTTGACCTAGACATTAGCAAATTCAAATGTTTGATCTGAACATTAACAAATTCAGACATTTGACCTGAACATTTTGCTAATGTTCAGGTCAAATGTCTGAATTTGTTAATGTCCAAATGTCAGATGTTTGACCTGGACATGAACAAATTCAGACGTTTGATCTGGACATTAGCAAATTCAGATGTTTGACCTGGACATTAGCAAATTCAAATGTTTGATCTGAACATTAACAAATTCAGACATTTGACCTGAACATTTTGCTAATGTTCAGCTCAAATGTCTGAATTTGTTAATGTCCAAATGTCAGATGTTTGACCTGGACATTAACAAATTCAGACGTTTGATCTGGACATTAGCAAATTCAGATGTTTGACCTGGACATTAGCAATTTCAAATGTTTGACCTGGAAATTAGCAAATTCTGACATTTGACCTGGACATTAGAAAATTCAGATGTTTTACCTGGACATGAGCAGATTCAAACATTTGACCTGAACATTAGCAAATTCAGACGTTTGACCTGGACATTAGCAAATTCAGATGTTTGATCTGGACATTAACAAATTCAAACGTTTGACCTGGACATGAACAAATTCAGACGTTTGATCTGGACATTAGCAAATTCAGACGTTTGATCTGGACATTAGCAAATTAAGATGTTTGACCTGGACATGAACAAATTCAGACGTTTGACCTGGACATGAGCAAATTCAGACATTTGACCTGGACATGAGCAGATTCAGACGTTTGACCTGAACATTAGCAAATTCAGACGTTTGACCTGGACATGAACAAATTCAGATGTTTGATCTGGACATTAGCAAATTCAGATGTTTGACCTGGACATTAGCAAATTCAGATGTTTGACCTGGACATTAGCAAATTCAAATGTTTGACCTGGAAATTAGCAAATTTTGACATTTGACCTGGACATTAGAAAATTTAAATGTTTGACCTGGACATGAGCAGATTCAAACATTTGACCTGAACATTAGCAAATTCAGACGTTTGACCTGGATATTAACAAATTCAGACATTTGACCTGAACATTAGCAAATTCAGATGTTTGATCTGGACATTAACAAATTCATATGTTTGATCTGGACATTAACAAATTCATATGTTTGATCTGGACATTAACAAATTCAGATGTTTGACTTGGACATGAACAAATTCAGACGTTTGACCTGGACATGAGCAAATTCAGACGTTTGACCTGGACATGAGCAGATTCAGACGTTTGACCTGAACATTAGCAAATTCACACGTTTGACCTGGACATGAACAAATTCAGATGTTTGATCTGGACATTAGCCAATTCAAATGTTTGATCTGGACATTAACAAATTCAGACATTTGACCTGAACATTAACCAATTCAGACATTTGACCTGAACATTAGCAAATTCAGATGTTTTACCTGGACATGAACAAATTCAGATGTTTGACCTGGACATGAATAAATTCAGACGTTTAACCTGGACATGAGCAAATTCAGACGTTTGATCTGGACATTAACAAATTCAAACATTTGATCTGAACATTAACAAATTCAGACATTTGACCTGAACATTTTGCTAATGTTCAGGTCAAATGTCTGAATTTGTTAATGTCCAAATGTCAGATGTTTGACCTGGACATGAACAAATTCAGCTGTTTGATCTGGACATGAACAAATTCAGACGTCTGATCTGGACATGAGCAAATTCAGACGTTTGATCTGGACATTAGCAAATTAAGATGTTTGACCTGGACATGAACAAATTCAAACGTTTGACCTGGACATGAACAAATTCAGACGTTTGATCTGGACATTAGCAAATTAAGATGTTTGACCTGGACATGAACAAATTCAGACGTTTGACCTGGACATGAGCAAATTCAGACATTTGACCTGGACATGAGCAAATTCAGACGTTTGACCTGAACATTAGCAAATTCAGACGTTTGACCTGGACATGAACAAATTCAGATGTTTGATCTGGACATTAGCAAATTCAGATGTTTGACCCGGACATGAACAAATTCAGATGTTTGATCTGGACATTAGCAAATTCAAATGTTTGATCTGGACATTAACAAATTCAGACATTTGACCTGAACATTAACAAATTCAGACATTTGACCTGAACATTAGCAAATTCAGATGTTTTACCTGGACATGAACAAATTCAGATGTTTGACCTGGACATGAATAAATTCAGACGTTTAACCTGGACATGAGCAAATTCAGACGTTTGATCTGGACATTAACAAATTCAAACATTTGATCTGAACATTAACAAATTCAGACATTTGACCTGAACATTTTGCTAATGTTCAGGTCAAATGTCTGAATTTGTTAATGTCCAAATGTCAGATGTTTGACCTGGACATGAACAAATTCAGCTGTTTGATCTGGACATGAACAAATTCAGACGTTTGATCTGGACATGAGCAAATTCAGACGTTTGATCTGGACATTAGCAAATTAAGATGTTTGACCTGGACATGAACAAATTCAAACGTTTGACCTGGACATGAACAAATTCAGACGTTTGATCTGGACATGAGCAAATTCAGACGTTTGATCTGGACATTAGCAAATTAAGATGTTTGACCTGGACATGAACAAATTCAGACGTTTGACCTGGACATGAGCAAATTCAGACATTTGACCTGGACATGAGCAGATTCAGACGTTTGACCTGAACATTATCAGACGTTTGACCTGGACATGAACAAATTCAGATGTTTGACCTGGACATGAACAAATTCAGACGTTTAACCTGGACATGAGCAAATTCAGATGTTTGATCTGGACATTAACAAATTCAAACGTTTGACCTGGACATTAGAAAATTCAGACGTTTGATCTGGACATTAACAAATTCAAACATTTGACCTGAACATTAGCAAATTCAAATGTTTGATCTGAACATTAACAAATTCAGACATTTGACCTGAACATTTTGCTAATGTTCAGGTCAAATGTCTGAATTTGTTAATGTCTAAATGTCAGATGTTTGACCTGGACATGAACAAATTCAGACGTTTGATCTGGACATTAGCAAATTCAGACGTTTGATCTGGACATGAGCAGATTCAGACGTTTGACCTGAACATTAGCAAATTCAGACGTTTGATCTGGACATGAGCAAATTCAGACGTTTGATCTGGACATTAGCAAATTCAGATGTTTGACCTGGACATGAACAAATTCAGATGTTTGACCTGGACATGAACAAATTCAGACGTTTAACCTGGACATGAGCAAATTCAGATGTTTGATCTGGACATTAACAAATTCAAACGTTTGACCTGGACATTAGAAAATTCAGACGTTTGATCTGGACATTAACAAATTCAAACATTTGACCTGAACATTAGCAAATTCAGACGTTTGACCTAGACATTAGCAAATTCAAATGTTTGATCTGAACATTAACAAATTCAGACATTTGACCTGAACATTTTGCTAATGTTCAGGTCAAATGTCTGAATTTGTTCATGTCCAAATGTCAGATGTTTGACCTGGACATGAACAAATTCAGACGTTTGATCTGGACATTAGCAAATTCAGATGTTTGACCTGGACATTAGCAAATTCAAATGTTTGATCTGAACATTAACAAATTCAGACATTTGACCTGAACATTTTGCTAATGTTCAGCTCAAATGTCTGAATTTGTTAATGTCCAAATGTCAGATGTTTGACCTGGACATTAACAAATTCAGACGTTTGATCTGGACATTAGCAAATTCAGATGTTTGACCTGGACATTAGCAATTTCAAATGTTTGACCTGGAAATTAGCAAATTCTGACATTTGACCTGGACATTAGAAAATTCAGATGTTTTACCTGGACATGAGCAGATTCAAACATTTGACCTGAACATTAGCAAATTCAGACGTTTGACCTGGACATTAGCAAATTCAGATGTTTGATCTGGACATTAACAAATTCAAACGTTTGACCTGGACATGAACAAATTCAGACGTTTGATCTGGACATTAGCAAATTCAGACGTTTGATCTGGACATTAGCAAATTAAGATGTTTGACCTGGACATGAACAAATTCAGACGTTTGACCTGGACATGAGCAAATTCAGACATTTGACCTGGACATGAGCAGATTCAGACGTTTGACCTGAACATTAGCAAATTCAGACGTTTGACCTGGACATGAACAAATTCAGATGTTTGATCTGGACATTAGCAAATTCAGATGTTTGACCTGGACATTAGCAAATTCAAATGTTTGACCTGGAAATTAGCAAATTCTGACATTTGACCTGGACATTAGAAAATTTAAATGTTTGACCTGGACATGAGCAGATTCAAACATTTGACCTGAACATTAGCAAATTCAGACGTTTGACCTGGATATTAACAAATTCAGACATTTGACCTGAACATTAGCAAATTCAGATGTTTGATCTGGACATTAACAAATTCATATGTTTGATCTGGACATTAACAAATTCATATGTTTGATCTGGACATTAACAAATTCAGATGTTTGACTTGGACATGAACAAATTCAGACGTTTGACCTGGACATGAGCAAATTCAGACGTTTGACCTGGACATGAGCAGATTCAGACGTTTGACCTGAACATTAGCAAATTCACACGTTTGACCTGGACATGAACAAATTCAGATGTTTGATCTGGACATTAGCAAATTCAGATGTTTGACCTGGACATTAACATATTCAGATGTTTGACCTGGACATGAACATATTCAGATCTTTGACCTGGACATGAACAAATTCAGACGTTTAACCTGGACATGAGCAAATTCAGACGTTTGATCTGGACATGAACAAATTCAAACGTTTGACCTGAACATTAGAAAATTCTGACATTTGACCTGGACATGAGCAGATTCAAACATTTGATCTGGACATTAGCAAATTCAGATGTTTGACCTGGACATTAGCAAATTCAAATGTTTGACCTGGAAATGAGCAAATTCTGACATTTGACCTGGACATTAGAAAATTCAGACGTTTGACCTGGACATGAGCAGATTCAAACATTTGACCTGGACATGAGCAAATTCAGACGTTTGATCTGGACATTAACAAATTCAAACGTTTGACCTGGACATTAGAAAATTCAGACATTTGACCTGGACATGAGCAGGTTCAAACATTTGACCTGGACATGAGCAGGTTCAAACATTTGACCTGAACATTAGCAATTTCAGATGTTTGACCTAGACATTAGCAAATTCAATTGTTTGATCTGGACATTAACAAATTCAGACATTTGACCTGAACATTAGCAAATTCAGATGTTTGACCTGGACATGAACAAATTCAGACGTTTGACCTGGACATGAACAAATTCAGACGTTTGATCTGGACATTAGCAAATTCAGATGTTTGACCTGGACATTAGCAAATTCAAATGTTTGACCTGGAAATTAGCAAATTCTGACATTTGACCTGGACATTAGAAAATTCAAATGTTTGACCTGGACATGAGCAGATTCAAACATTTGACCTGAACATTAGCAAATTCAGATGTTTGATCTGGACATTAACAAATTCAGATGTTTGACTTGGACATGAACAAATTCAGACGTTTGACCTGGACATGAGCAAATTCAGACGTTTGACCTGGACATGAGCAGATTCAGACGTTTGACCTGAACATTAGCAAATTCACACGTTTGACCTGGACATGAACAAATTCAGATGTTTGATCTGGACATTAGCAAATTCAGATGTTTGACCTGGACATGAACATATTCAGATGTTTGACCTGGACATGAACAAATTCAGACGTTTAACCTGGACATGAGCAAATTCAGACGTTTGATCTGGACATGAACAAATTCAAACGTTTGAACTGGACATTAGAAAATTCTGACATTTGACCTGGACATGAGCAGATTCAAACATTTGATCTGGACATTAGCAAATTCAGATGTTTGACCTGGACATTAGCAAATTCAAATGTTTGACCTGGAAATTAGCAAATTCTGACATTTGACCTGGACATTAGAAAATTCAGATGTTTGACCTGGACATGAGCAGATTCAAACATTTGACCTGAACATTAGCAAATTCAGACGTTTGACCTGGACATTAGAAAATTCAGATGTTTGACCTGGACATTAGAAAATTCAGATGTTTGACCTGCACATGAACAGATTCAAACATTTGACCTGAACATTAGCAAATTCAGACGTTTGACCTGGACATTAACAAATTCAGACCTTTGACCTGGACATGAACAAATTCAGATGTTTGATCTGGACATTAGCAAATTAAGATGTTTGACCTGGACATGAACAAATTCAGACGTTTGATCTGGACATTAGCAAATTCAGACGTTTGATCTGGACATTAGCAAATTCAAATGTTTGACCTGAACATTAGCAAATTCAAATGTTTGATCTGGACATTAACAAATTCAGACATTTGACCTGGACATTAGCAAATTCAGATGTTTGACCTGGAAATTAGCAAATTTTGACATTTGACCTGGACATTAGCAAATTCAGACGTTTGATCATGCCAGTAGCAAATTCAGACGTTTGACTTGGACATTAGCAAATTCAAACGTTTGATCATGACATTAGCAAATTCATAAAGCTAATAAGCTTCTTATGAGAGAAGAATACTGCAATGAATCTACCCAAGATGAAATCTTTAAGTGAATGTTCAATGTCAGGGGCATAATGTAGAGAGGGGTTCTGCATAAAGCCCTCCATCTTTGTCTCTTCCAGTTCTCCAAGTGGTTAACCAGTTAAGTACTCTTTGTTCAGATTAAGTTAGCTGAGTTATCATTTCTTATGCCTAAAAGACTTGTTCCTTGGCTTCATTTAACCTGTTCTGTATGTTAGAAACTCTCTCTGACAAACTTGTAATAAAGTTTTCTAATAAAGAAGAAACAGATGTGGCACTTTTACAGAGCCAAATATTAACGCTATTTAGAGGAGAGACAATAAATCTTATGTTTGATATGACATTTAGCATTCATCTTAAAGTGTGAGTTTTTTTTTTTTTTTTTTACCATGCAGTGTATACCATAATAACAGTCCATGAATGTTTTAGCTATATTAGGTTATAGTTGTATATAATTGTATTAGTCGAAGCTTTGAACACCATACTGGATAGCCATAACATTAAAACCACCTGGCTAATATTGTGTAGGTTCCCCTTGTGCTCTGGCTCCTTGAGGCATGGACTCCGTAAGACCTGCGAAGGTGTGCTGTGGTATTTGGATCTATGTCAACACCTTGAACCCCTTGTTAGCTTCCTCAAACTATTCCTAGACATTTTTTTCAGTATTCCATAGGTAGTGGGAAGCAATACTCATTCTGTAAGGCATTACTTGAGTGGCTGTGATTTATGTCTGAACTCTTGGTTAATCGGTCACTTCCTGTCCTCTGCTTTGCGCGAGTTAGATAGTGCTCATGCTCATCTCTGCTTTTAGACAGGGCTATACAAAATGGCCTTTTGCCTAGCATTTTGCCATTAGTAGTAGCTGACATAGCATACCGACCATCATCACCTGTAGGGGGCAGCAGGGAGGAAAGAAAAGCAAATAACTCGCATTGTACCAGAGTAATTATATTGAACATTCCCATAACCTCCCATATACATGTTTGTCTCTTAGATGTTAGAGATAAACTCAGGTAGCATCTTTTAAAAGGCAGTATATGATATAAATATCGCATTACATACTCCTCCTCTTGTGCTGCGAGTGCACACCGGTTTTGATGTGATAGAGAGGGTAATGTACAGTAAATACAGGTTTTTGGGAATGGAAGAAAATATAATAGTAAGTATTATTACTTGACCTTTGCAGTGATAAAAGCTGTGAATGGGACAATCTCTTCATACAGGCAATTGTTGTCCTCTCTGTAGTTCAGGCTTTTTACACATTTCAACTCCCCACATTAAAGAGGGCAAAGTCAGAATTCAGGATGTTAATTAAGCCAGTCAAACTCCTCAAATGAACTCATGAGTAAAGAGCACTGTTAAATCAACATATAGAATTGAAAGTTAGAGGACTGAAATTTCTGGAGATAATATTTGAAGACACCACTATGAGGACAATATTTTTATTTATTATTATTTTTTACTGTAATACTTTTAAAAAAATATAACCAGTATGCACTCTTTTTCTCTGCCAGAAGTGACTGGGCATGCAGAGGAGCAGGACAATACACTCTATCTGAAACAAGGAAAACAACCAACATTGAGTCAATCAAGTATCATCTAAATGCCTGACTTAAATCGGAAATATTGCAGCTCAATTGAAAAGTTTACTAGAATTTATTTCTCATCAACAAGTTAGTTGGCGAGTTTGGAACAAGTGGGTTAGCATTACAGGGTGGGTTGGCATTGGCATTTGTAGCAGGCATGGAAAATAAGAAGGAAACAGAATCAGCAGTTCACCAATTCAAAAAGACACTTGATAAATTTACACATTTATAAATTTTTATAAAACTTTTTATAAAACTTTATAAATTTTCTGTATGAACAGATCTGGATATTTTTATTCTTAGTATATTGGAGAATAGTGTGTGTGTGTCCTGCGATGGATTGGCACCCTGTCCAAGGTGTACTCTGTCTTGTTCCCTAAGATACCCTGGACCCTGAATACAGGATTAAACGGTATAGATGATGAGTGAGAGTGAGTGAGTATTGGAGAATAAATATATACATTAAGCTACTTGTCTTACTGAAGACTACACTACAGTACACTGATCAAGTATCTATGGAATGTACCAGACAAACAAGTCTGATCCATGGAGGCCACACCTTGCAACATACAGTACAGCATTTAGTGGATCTGCTGCTAACCTTCAGCAAACTAACCTTTCCAAAAATGACAGTCTGGAATGTAAAGTGTGAAATGTGAAGCATGACATGTGAAGTGTGAAATGCCAGTTGTATGTGCTTACTGTCTCTTGTATGTTCGTGTTGTAATGCTTTAAAATGCTAACACATTCATTTCTAAGAACTTACTCAAGCGACATCCTTGACGGGCGTGTAGCAAAGAATTTCTAAATTAATACGGTGGGGGGGTTGCCCCATTTCGAAATAGCCGTTATAATTATCTGCTATCTTTAAACTTTACGTAATTTATAACCTCCTTTCTAACAAAAAAAAAAAATTATATAAAAAAAATCTCATATAAATAATTTTCCCCATTTTGGATGAATAAGTTGCGTTATGAAGCAAATATCTCAAATAATATAAAAAAGCCCTAAATCTACAGTATGGTTAAACAAATCCATACCCACTATAAGAAACCAACAACAGAGAAGGAGCTTAGATATAGAATCTACCACTGAGACTTTTACAAAAAAAAAGAACTCCTAGTATGAGGTCAATACACATGGGATCTTTCCCTCTAGGGGGCGCCTATATCACAGTCAAAGAAAAAAAAAAAGCAAAATAAGCATTTTGTACCATTAAAAGCAAATGCTTACCGCCTTAAGATACTGTGTGGGCTGTGAGGAGAGCATCAGTTTCAGAGGTAAATATGACGGAGTGCACAGATATCAACATGAATTCTTTTTTTAAATGCATGTACAGTAATATGAAATCATTCAGGATAGTCATGCATGCTAAAATACATGTGTAAAATAATTATGCATACTAAAATTAGTGGGCAACACACATAACCGCACACACTCTACACTGTAACAGTCACATTAGCACGACAAGTTATATATTATAATCATTACTTTCTCTTTATTGTGTCATAACATACATTTTATATATTATAAATGTGGATTTGTACACTACAATCTTCATTGTAACATGTTAAAAAATATTCAGAACCAGAAAACAAAGCACTATAAACTTTTACCAAACATTTACAACATTTTGTCTTTTTTTTGTTTTTGTTTTTTTCTTCCCCCATTAGGAAATGAGAATCAGAAGCAAAGGAAAGCAAGAAAAAGACAACTAAGTTACAACAGAAAGAAAAATAAATTATCGAAGCACAAACATGACACTTGATCTTCTAAGACACAAAGTTGAAGTCGGGCTTGCTGTCCATTGCCCTGTTCAGTACTGACATCATTATTCATATTCGGCAACTGAGTGCCTTTTTATTACACGTGCACACAGTGAAGTGTGCGCTCATGGATCCTTGTCACAACTACTTAGGAGATCCACAAGGGGAAAGGGGAATACTACAGCTAACACAGTGGTGCATACAACAGGGTGACTGGTAAAGATTGAGACTGGAATCACTTTGACAGACCAAGACAATGTATTTTTCTAATTCTATTTGCCAGAAAATCTTGACTTATTTAATCTGCGCATATCACGTTACCACCTGTCAAACAGAGATATTTTCATATGCTAAATGTCATAAATGAATCTAGTGTCTATATTTATTCTTAGGATCAGGTTTTTATTCTATATATTTTATTCTAGGATCAGATTTGGCATGGTATATTCTAATAAATGCACTTATATGTGTAAAAGATTAGGGTTTCCCAATCCTGAATACAAACAAATATATATCCACTGAAATATGGATTCATGTCAGCTTACTAGCTATCTGGAATGGCATCTAGCCAGCAAACAAGATAAAGTAATGAAGGTATTATACATTTACTGGTAGAACAATGTGCAGTAGCAAAATAACACCTAAATGTACTTTTTTTATTTTGTAATGCCTATTACAGCACATTGCTGGTCAAATCTTGATTAATAAGAATTAAATTATTTGTTAGATGGTCCACATCATTTAATTTAACCCTGAATATCTGATGATCTTTAATTAAATTAGTGTTTAATCACTGGCAAATTGCATGGTGTAGGGAGAGAAGTACAGTGTGTTATAAGAAAAAAAAAATCCAAGATGTTAACAGCACAGTGGATTTGTTTTTCTTTCATATTTAACATTAATAAACAATTTTTTCTATCTTCTGAGCAAGTAATGCTCAAAGTCTATGGGTAAAGAAGGTGTTAACGCTAGACGCTCAATATTAAGATTGCTCAAATCATTTGGGAAACGGTGATCTAGATCATCACTATAAAATCTTTTGGCCCATAATAATACAGTTAATATGACTAGCTGGTATTATAACAGCATTAACAGGTGGCAATGTGATGGCAGTACAACATCCAACTACATACTGGCAACAACGGAACAGCAGACTGGATAACAGATTGTTTTGGGAACTAACTAATCACGAAGATGCTAAAAACTAAATAAAAAATACTTAAGACAATCACACCTCCAGTCCACATGAGGGAGCTCATCATCAACCCTTATGGACATGTAACATTTGGTCACTTTTGAGCCACACAGTCGTACAATCAACACCACACAAATTCCACAGACCAATATACATTATTACATACACTATGTACATGAAACAAACAAAAATGTTGTAGTACACTGCAAAACTTCCACCCTATATTTCCCTCAGGGAATGTGCTAACACTGTGATAACAGTCAAAAATATTCGCTTGCCCACTGAGAATGTGAGCCGCATTGCTATTGTTAGATTTCAATCGGGGATGTCATAGGTCATGACAAGGTGGGATAACCGTCTTTCAAGAAGACAGAGACATGGAATCCTACCCTCCCTCCCTCCAAAATCCAACCTAGAAACTGTCTACAAACACATATTGGCAGTGCCTGTACTCGTAAAGGCAGTTAGCCTGCAGTCAATTTCAAAGAGCTTAAGGTAGAAGTTGTCTCCCTGTACTGATCTCAGGTCAGGCTCTTTAGCGCAAAAATCTACCCCTAACTATCCTAAGAGAAATCAAAGCTGTTCATATGTCAGCAACCACAGGTTACTACTACTTGGATTATGTAATTCAGCTGCCCTCACACAAAGTTTTAGGTTTTAATATTATAATCATCGTTTTTTTTTCTTAATATACATGTCCCCAAAATACACCTTACCCTATTACACCTTCACATCTTAACTAAAGACACAAATATGTATAGAGATATATACACACGCACGCATACACAATTCTTTCACCCCCTTAAACACGTTCATACGTTCACATACACAGATACACGCTAGATCATAGATTTAATACATCATCGCTTTTATGAAAAGGTGAGGAGGAAGTGCAACACCGAGAGCAGCACGGACCCCTGACTGGTCCTGCACATGGACAGAATTTCTAAAACAACACAAGCTTATGGTCACAGGACAGAAAATGTCACACATGGTAAGAACGCGTAAGAACGCAGAACAGAAACGAGAAGTGTTGAATGGAATAAAAAGAGTTAAGATGACAAAACCTTGTATAAAAGGAGTGAAAGTGCATGTCTGCTATTAAACAGAGTTTAAATTATTATATTATTATTAAGTTAAACTGTTGAGTCTGGGTAATGAAGGGGAAATGTAGGGGAAAATAATAGTTTTTGTGAAATGCTAAAGCTGATTTTAAGAATAAGTCATTCTCCATCATGATATGAAAGTTAAGTAAAATTAAACATTACACGATGAATGCAGACTACTAGCACCACATTTAGTTATTGCAAATTCACACATTAGTCTTGTTCTGCACAATTTAATTGTTAGCCCAGTGTTAGCTAGCAACATTATTATTAATTCTTTTTATTTATTTATTTTTTTTACACACTATAATAGTTTTCCAAATGTTACCTATTAACTTGCTTTAGCTAGCTTGCTAGGAAACCTGGCTACTGGGTTACTCAATATAGTAATTAGCTAATTAGCTAACAAATCCGCTGTAGCGTAAGGTTAGCTAGCAAACCCAGTTTATTAAGTTCAGCCTTTATTAATCAAATGTACATCACTGCACAGTACAATTCTTTACTCTTTAAATATTCCAGCTTCTTGTTAGTAGGCTGGGGTCAGGACACAGGGTCAGCCATTATACAGTGCACGTGAAGCAGACAGGGTTAAGGGCCTTGCTCAAGGGACCAACAGCAGCAACATAGTAGAGCTGGGGCTTAAATTGCAGACCTTCCGATCAGTAAAGTAGAGCCTTAACACCCCAAGTCAACACCCCATGTTTAGCCTTAAGTTAAAGTTATACCAGGTTCGCTAGCTATGTTAGCCCTCAAACCCGGTCTAGCCTTACGCTTGCTTGCAAACCGAGTTTAACTAGTAAACCGGGTCCAGCCTTATGTTAGCTAGCAAACTGGGTCTAGTCTTATGTTTGCTAGCAAATGAGGTCCAACTTTACGACACCTAGCAAACCTAGTTTTCTCCAATTTTAACTAGCAAACCCAGTTTAACCTAACATTAGCTAGCAAATCTGGTCTAGCTTTACGTTTGCTAGCAAACCCAGTTCATCCCAATGGTTTCTAGCAAACAGATTTAGCCCAATGTTAACTGACAAACCTGGTTTACCCTAATGCTAGCTAGCAATTCTATTTAGGCTAATACTATGTAACAAACCTGGTTTAGCTTAATGCTCGCCAGTAAACCTGATTATTTCTTGTCAAATATTCTGTAAACTGTGGAATGAAAAAGCAGCAGAGACATTTTTAAGACCATTTAAAAATAACAGTTTGCACAACTAGTCCCAGATTTTAAATATTAAAATGTAAACAAGCAAAAAACAAAAAACTTTTGTTAAAAAAAAGATGCTAAAATTAATAAAATAAAAGCATGTATTCATGCAGTAAAATAACCATGGCATTTTGAACATCCGTGCTAGAGGGGCAAATAAAGCTTTTTTCCCCCCTCTTTTCTCCAAAGCTAGCCCACAACGTGATCTCTGAAAGGACTACAGAGATTTAATTGTAATACAATCTCCAGAAAGCATATATCGCTTAATGATGATGGCTTAATGATATGCTATTTAACGACTTCGTCTAGCTTGTTTCAGTGCTGGCAGTTTCTCAGGTAAATCTGATTACACAGGCATTCAATTGCTCCTTCAATGTGCAGGACAAACAGGGGTTTGAGATAAGTGCAGAGAAGGAGACATGGTTAGAGAGGAAAATAGCTAAAGAAGAGATTTCTCTCTCTCTCTCTCTCTCTCTCTCTATCTTCATCACATCATTCTGACCTTCGCTCTTTTTCACCCACTCACTCTGTTGCTCGTCGATGTGGCCGTACCCTGCTATTTCTCCCTCCGAATGAAATGTTGTGCTCTGTTCAAGATTTCTAAGGCAATGTCACATTACAGATCCAAAAATGTACAACATCTATACATTGTGCGATTGTGGCTTAGGGGAGAGGGGAATGGTGTGTGTTTGTGTGTGTGTGTGTGTGTGTACATGGAGTTTCTATAGAACAGTGGCCTCCATAACGATGGCTGGATCCTCGATGTCTGCTTTGCTCTGAATCATTCGTAGCTCTAGCTGGGCCGGACTCGGTTTTCTGCCTGGACCGGCCATCTCTTTAAAAGAAGAAGAAGAAAAAAAAAATTATATATATATATATATATATATATATATGAGAGAGAGAGAGAGGGAGGTGTCAATTAAATCCCCCCCCCCCAAAATACAGAGACAAACAAAAACAGACACACATACAGTCGAATAGTTACCGAAGGCATAAGAAATGGTCCTCTGAATAACATGATGCATGACGGAAAATGTTTTCTCACATGCCATCTATTAGGAAGAAAAAGGAATAAAAGTCATGGGTAGCACGTTGACTCTATGAGCAGGTGTGTATGTGTCTGTGTTGTTATATACCTTCAGGTCTGCAGGGTAGTGGTGTGTCCAAGCTAGCAGCATGGCTGCGAACAGGTCGCCTGTCCCAACAAACACTGCATCTACTTTGGGCACCTCTATCCGGATCCGCTGTGTGGTGAAGGTGCCATCCGGCATCACTGCGGTACAACCAAAACAAATAAAGTTATACCAAAGTTAATTCTATTTTTTCCTATAATTTTTATTATTTCCTTTATAGCTTCTATTTTAATTTTTTTACATACACCATCAGCTTAAGTAACACTGATAATTGCAGTTCAGGATACTTCTAAATGACTACAAAGCCTTTCTAGTCACTGCTGATTGCTTTTTTGGTCATTCCAGTTTGACCATATTGAAAGCAGGTGATGCCAGGTACAACCTGGTAGTAAGGATACATGTTTATGGATATTGAATATGAAGTGTATTCCTCCAGAGTAACTGGAATCAGAACTGCATCCAACCAGTTAGCAATTTGCTTCCTCACGTTGTAGCTAGGTATTTTAATTCTTAATGTTTATGTTCTTCTAGACTTTACACTATGATGACAAAAAAAAAAAAAAAAACTCTGTTCTTCAGGTTAAATATGCTGTGAGAACTGTAACATTTTAAAACGGAAGTTGTACTCACACGATCACTGTCACTTACAATACGATCCTATGTAGGAAGCAACAGAACCTCAATCAAGCATGCACAAACCGCAATATTATGCTTTTTTTTAACCACTTACTGAAAACCCTTCACGTGTATGCGAGTAAAAAAAAATGGCGAGGATGCATAAAACTCGGACAGCGTAACAAAAAGGCCTCAAAGACAGCTGGTGTCCTTGTTTAAAAAGAAAACCACTTCAGCGCTGCCTCTGGTATGAATCAATCATTACAACAAATGTTTGTTTTGAATATTGCTTTGTTCGAAAAGGTCATGGGAAAGGGGAGTAACAAAATTAAGGCTAGCATTTTAAAAACCTCACACATGATCTCATAAGCTCTCATATGCACGTACCGATGCGTTGGCTGCCGAGTGAAACCAGAAAGCGGTCTCCGAGGCGAGGTGGCAGATCAGAGCTGGTGATGACCACTGTGTCCGGACCCATATTATGGAGCAGATCCATCACCTAGCCGAAAGAGATTTCTTTATATACAGAAAATTTATACTTTATATATAGAAAATTAATTTTAAAAAGCCCAATGCCATGTTATCTACCCTAGAAATGTACATCTGAAGGAAAGTATGCTAAGTAAAGGCCTGGATGGCAGTAGGAGGATAAAACGTATGCAGTTTGGATCCAAGACATTGTGAAAGTGTGTGCGCTCTTACCTCTACTGCATCTTTCTCTGTGCTGATATTCTTTCCTGTCAAGAGCCTAAAAAAAAGGTAATTATATCAATTTGTACACAATATTATTTCACTGCTCATTCCTGAGTCTAATTCAGATGAGAAATTAAGATAACTGCTTTATTAATTCAGTGCTGTACTAATAATGGTGATCATCGTGCTTATTAAGTGATAATTACTCAGTAATAGTTGAGAGTGCAATTCTTTTTCTTGGCCATCAGGGGGAGACACATAACTGATACATAAAGCATTCTGATGTTAATTGATTATGAAGGAGCTGAAAGGCAATTATTTAGCATGAAATCACAATTCAGCTCCATGCAAGAAAATCATGCATGCGCACACACACACACGCACGCAAATGCCATATCAAGAAAGCACTTTTATTAACAAACCTCGTTCAATATCATGAAAGCGCTGACCCATAAAAAGCACATCATTAGTCTAAACCCGGACCAATGTGCAAACTCTGAGGAAGGCAGTTTAACATTTACGCTGGCGTGACGAGAACAGTCGAAGGACACCAAGACAATGACACCTACATTAATGGATTACAAAGCTCCAGGGGTCGACACACACACACACACGTACGCATAACAGGGTGGTCGATTTTCTTTGAAAATTGCATTCAAAACTAGAACTGCAGCTAATGCAGTGGAATATTAATGATCCAAAGAGTCCTTCAGTTTGTCCCTGTATCATTTAAATATATGCTACATGTGTGAGGAACTATGTTTTAGCCGTTATCTTTCAAGACTAGTTGCTGTTACAGGATCAGTGAGAAATAACATCCTTGAACACAGATACACTCTACCATACTTACTCTGCTTCAAACTGGTTAGGAGTGATGATATCTGCCACTGGGACCACTTTGTCCTTATAGACTGGATACAGATTCTGAGGCACATACTAAGGGAGAAAAGAGAGACTTCTTTACGGTATGAATCACAGACTTGGTATTATACTTGACCGCAAACATGTACAAGAAATGTTTAAATGCGTGTCCATGCAAAAATAATAATAATAATAATAATAATAATAATCATAACACATATCCCGTCCCTTTTTTCTTCTTTAAATTTGTAAATCTTTCCTTTCAAGTTCCGACTCAGATTTGCCCTTGTTCGTGAGGTTTACAATATTCCTGAGAGGAAAAAAAGGTAGCAAGACCATTCTACAGCTATTGATAATTATTTTTCTGAGTGAAGCAGCCTGGATATAATTTATTTAAACTAGAAATGTTCCGACAGCTATCCTGAATGTTAAACATTTCATGTTGGACTGCTTTCTCGACAAAGGACAATAAGGCGGTTTTGAAAAATACTAAAGCTCAAGTGTGAACCTGGACCTACTTCAGATTCTGCAGCTGTAACTGTCACTATTTTAAAGTTACTTAAATGTGTAATAGCATCGTATACATTGCGTGTGAATATAATAATTTTATTTTGCGATATACTTAATTTTAATAGCTTAATGAAATAAATTCGAGAAGAAAAAAAAAAAAAAAAAACTAAAAACGTGGGAAATGTCTTCTCCCAAACATGAAGGAGTTAAAAAGGATATTTTTTTCACATATGCTTCTGTGTTCTAATTGGATAGAAATATGTACTCCAACATTTGGGGTCATTTCATTTAATGCTAAAGACACTGAACTGGCACATTTGAAAAATGAGTAAAAGAAAATTCAGGCACGTCAGAATGCATGATGCAAGTTGTCATTCAGCTAAAACACTAACATACATTTTGGAAATTTACAGTATATTAACTTGTTTACAGTTGAGTACAATATAATATATACAGTAATATAAAATAAGTTCTAATGCTTACAGCTCTTTCTCACACACACAGGCATTATGTATGAGTCATAAAAAAGACATCAGCTTTTGCTGAACAGGTTGCCCAGCTGACGAAACAGGAGGCTTTGTCCTAAATGCAACCTGGCAGCAGGAAATAAGATGTGCTTTTCCTCTATACTGCTGGCATGGTGATGCATTTCATTTCTCCCTACATCTATATTCATGCTTTCTCTTCATCCCATAATCTCCAGCACACACAGACACATGCAATCCAATGCACAAAGAGAGACCGTTCCATCGGCCAATGCTATAAAACATTACAAACACTGAAGAAATGAAATGAAAATAAATAACTAAAGAAATGTCGGTGAGACCAAAGCAACTAATAACAGAATAGGAAAAGGCTCACCATTGAACCATGATCACCCAGGACAGGGTCGCACACTATAGATAAGAGAGAAGTGTACAGGATTCCAGGTTACTACATACATTATCACGGTATAATGGTTAACACAACGTTGAGTAAAAGTCTGTTTAAAAGAAAAAATACCGACCGTATACAAGATTAGGGTTGGCCATCTTTAGTTCCTGTACAATGTCCACCACCATCTCAAGAAAAGATGTGTCCCTGGTGTAACCTGTTGAAAACGTATTTCATATTTAATCAACTGTCTTGTGATAGTTTAGGAAGCTTTATATGCATGAACATCGTTAAGGAACATAATATGCAGGAAGGCATTTACATTTTTTTAATTTACGAGTTAAACAGTTAACCTGAGAGTTGTCTGTTACCATGTTATACCATAAAATCATTTCTAATTTTACATTTGTGCTGAAAGATTATCCAGCGCCAACAATTCTGTTAGTTAATAACATTACATTTGTCTTTGGCTTTTCCATTCATTTTCATCTGACAAGTCATTTCCACAGCATTGGAATGAAAAACTGTACAGGGCACGCACTTCATAATTAAATAAAGAAAAGACAACACACTCGGACACATCATTCTTTTCGAACCAGTGACCGCTGAACCAAAATACAGCCAAGATCCCACTCACCTCCCTGACAAGCTCATTTTTAGCTTCAGTCGCAATCGTTTAATGAAAGAAACAAGGCACTATGGGCATGAAGGCTTTACAAACTCAGTCTCAGATTAAAGGTTTGCCAGCCCTCCTTTATCCTGCTGTGATTCACTATAAAACAGGGACTCTCTTGTCTTACAGTTTCAAAACTCGCCAATTACAAATGAAAGCTAGTTGGCATCAAGATTAGCATAATGACACAGCGCTACCTGGTCTGTCAGCCATATTAGCATTATTGGGTTAAGTATGTATAGTATGTGCTACTTCTATTTCCTGTTCTAGAAAAAAATGTAAAAGAATAAATAATGAAAAACTAGAACAAGACAATTCTGAATCTGAAAACTAGCACTACACAGCTAGCTAATTAATTTCATGTAAACAGCACTCAGAGAACCGAGATGATGAACTAACCTCTCTATTTTGTCTCTGAAGTCTCCCCCCAACATTAAACCCCATGCTAACTAAACACAAACACTAACAAATAAGTCACTTGTATAATTCTAAAGCTTGAGAGCTAATGTAATATTAGCAAATATGGCAAGAGCCTTTCACATTATTCAGCATAATAACAGTATGTCTTCCCTCCCTTTTAATCTTTGAAATAGTTGTACATTTCACAATCTGACATCGAGTTTCAGAACACACAAATACAAGCCGGGAAAAAAAAAAAACGTACATTGTGCTAGCTAGCCACATACCTAGCTAGGTTTATTTATGACACAGTTCAAGAGCTAACCAAGTTAACTGTGACTCTTTAATAAATGTACAAAATGTAAAGCTAGGAGTCACAAAACATATTTACACCAAACATTCTGACTATTGTGTTTTATAGTTTCTGATGAATAATTATGTATTTTTTATTTGCTCGCTACCACAGTTAGCAGCTCATACCTCAGTGGATATTCAAACTCAATCCCTCACTGGTTACTGTAAATATTCAACAAACATGCAGAAAATGTAAAATGAAAACAGTCCAAGTGGTTATCACTTAAATGAACAACTAGAACATGAACCTAATATAAATTACTCCTTCAAATCTAATAAATAAATACATACATTAATAAATAAAAACATATTTAAAATATAAAATGTATTTATAAGCTCAATCTTTTTACAAGATCAAAACACAATATGAAAAAATTTGACCCTGTTTGATTATGTAATTTGGTCCCCAGGAAACCAATATAGTGGCTTTTTGGCACAAACAACTCAAACTGGCAATCGAGTCAAAGAATTATCCGCACTCTGGCTGTAAAATGTATTTTAGTTAACTCTTTATGAAAAGACCATTTTAAATTTTTATATATTTTTTATGCTTATTGACAAAATTTATATATACATTTTGTCAATAAGCATTTGTATTCCATCATTAAGAAATGTTTTAGGCCGAGCTGCAAGCCACAAATGCACAGCTGTCTTCACTTCTCCATCAGAAGTTAGTCTTCGTCCTTGTAGGGCTGCTTTCAAAGGACCAAACAGGTAAAAGTCAGATGGAGCGAGATCAGGACTATAGGGTAAATGCTTTAACTCCTTAAAAATAAGTTTTTGCAGAGTGTTGAGAAAAGTGGACATGCATCGTCATGCAAGATCACAACCCTTGGATAGCATTTAACCCAATGTTTAGGCTTTTCAATAAGCATCTTACTGTAACGAGCACTGCTGATTGTTGAACCTTTCTCCTGAGAATGTTCCAATACTGGCGCAGAAATCACATAATCCCAGAAAACTGTAAGCATCAATTTTCCACCTAATGGTTGACTTTTGACCTTTTTTTCTTAGTCGAGGTTTGAGAATGTTTCCGTTTCATAGTTTACTCTCAGGCTCGTAGTGATAAATCCCTCACCATCTGTCTCATCACCAGTGATTTTACTCTTTAAAACATGAATCGTTGCATGCTGCTCTCCTTTGTGTGAATCACAAGTGGGGCTTCCATTTTTGCTCGCACCGCAGTTACAAATGAACTGAAGTGCAGTAGCACGTTTACACCTGAACAGCAGTGACTGGAAAGACAGGAGCCTTGAACGGAAATCGCTGATAAAGAGAGTATGGGTAACAGATTTTTAACGGAATTAGGAGTGCGGATAATTTTTGACTAACCCTTTTAGTTAAACAGTACTTTCTACTGAAATTGTATCTGAGGACCAGCTCACACACAATGCGATGAGATGTTACTAAAGCTGTGAATGAGCTTGCAGCTGCCAGTGAGTTAACAACCTTCAAAATGGCAATGAGATAAAACAGCATGCGGAGCGAGCATTCAGTTTTTCCACACACACAAACACGCGCTCTGTGCTCGGAATTCCAGCTTCGAATGTGCTATCTTTACTGTCCTGGCTCTGAGAGCTGCTGACTTTGCAGCCCTGGTCTAGGTTGGAGATAAGGACTCCGGCAGAAAAAGACGTCTCTATGGTAATGCTGACTTCAGGTTTCCCACAACATGAGTGTGTGCGCGAGTGTGTCTGAGTGTGTGCGAGACCACATTACATAAACAGATTTTAATATAGCAGAATTAAAAACAGAAGCAAAATTAATAGTCTGTGAAAGAAGCTTTGAAAGGAGCTAATTATTTTTTTTGACTTCGGTCAAATCAATAAGATCCAAATCTGTACTTCATTATTAACGGTCCCAAGGATGCCTGCACAAATATTCATATGAAAATTATGACCAATTTTGGTATCTTCAACCAGTCAGTCATAATCAGCAATGTTATATAGGGAAACTTTGATCATCTAGTCTGATTTTAATGGCTGTTTGCATAATTTGGTAACAATTCTATTGATTTTAGCCTAATGCAGTTAATATTAAGCATTTAAAGGATAACCTTAAAAAATCTGATGTTTGAGCTATCTTGCTCTAATTCAGTGACTCACACTGGAAGTTTTCACAAGAAAAAAATCCTTTTGTGCTTCTAAATTAATTGTAGTAAGCAAGTAATGTACAAGATTTTATAATTACACACACATACATACACATATTTGGCAACTCTTATTATTTTGACAGGGTCCGCGTCTTGCATTCTTTACAACTCAACTACGTTTCCATCAACGTATCAGGAAATACGGTCATCACTAAATTCACCCGAGCATTACTGCATGCTAAGGAAGCAAGACGGTTATGCATTTCATTCATGCAGTTTTAAAGTACCTCCTATCTAACCACTTGACATTATCAAACATTTCTTTTGGCAAGTCCCCTGTCTCCCCTGTAAATCAGATTGACAGCGGCCAATCATGGCAGTCTGAAAACTCATAGGTGCAATACATGGCTGCGTTTGGGGAGGGGGCTATTACGTATCTTTTGCAAACGATACTCATAATTACCATGTCTTAAAATATCATTCAATAGCGTATATCTGGAACATATATTCTGTCTAAATAGTTTATGATGCCTCTGAAGAGATTAAAAAAAAAAAAACGTCCGCTCAAGGACTTGAAGCTCTATTAGGCCAAGGATGAACACAGCACACTTTTCTTCTTTCCTGCTCCGTTGCCCTTTTCCTCTCTTCGCTGTCATCTCAAGGCGATGAGACAAGAGACTAGGCCCATCAAAATGTAACACACACTTGGAGTGTGCACACAGATGCACTCTCAAACTGCAAATGGTGCATAACGTCTGGGATTTCTCTCTCTCTCTCGCTCTATGTGCATAAAACATTCTTCTAAACAACCACTCGTCCTTTACAGTCCCTGTGGTAAAATATGAAAGGTATAGCAGGCGTTGTTGGAGTGTTATTTTTATAGCTTATTATATCACACAGTCAGAGTAATACGTTCTGCCCTTTTGAAGCCAATCATTTATTCACGTTTTGGGACCCCGTTCTAAGATTGTGAAATGTAAAGGTCGTTTTATTTCCTGCATAGATGATAAAGTCATTATTAAGCCATCTTCAACTACTCCAAATGAAAAATCCTGATTCAGAATTAAATTAATGTTTCAGTCGATATATGCAAGTCATGTGCTTATAGATGTGTATACGGTTTACGTTACAAAACGGCTCTGGGTCAAGTCTGGGTTGTCATGACACACAACCGCAATAATCTTACCCACCTGTGAGTACGTAGTCGTAATGGTTGACATTGTTGAGCTTGATTCCCTCATAAAGCACATGGAGCTCGTCCGCTGTCACAACCTGCCCCTTCCAGTGCGCGTAACCTGGGCAACATAAAGGTCACATATATTTATAAATTTGTGATACTAACAGAATCGCAATTGAATCAGCACGTAGGTATAGTGATGGTATTATCCCTGGTGATTCCAATCTATAATAAACAGAGTGAAATGCTGGATAAAAGGGTGCAATCAAGAGTGATCATGTACTTAAAAAAAATACTAACTGGCAACAATCAGCGTGGCTAAATCTTAGAGTAATCAGGTCTGATTCATGATCTTCATCACTAATAATATGTCTTGATATACTGTATACTTACTCTCCTTATAATTTAATAGGAACAACTCTTACACCTCCTAATCCATGCAATTATCTGTTCAGTTAATTATATGGCAGGTATGGGTCACTCACCTAAAGGATTATTAGGAACACCTGTTCAATTTATCATTAATGCAATTATCTAATCAATCAATCACATGACAGTTGCTTCAATGCATTTAGGGGTGTGGTGCTGGTCAAGACAATCTCCTGAACTCCAAACTGAATGACAGAATGGGAAAGAAAGGTGATTTAAGCAATTTTGAGCGTGGCATGGTTGTTGGTGCCAGAAGGGCCGGTCTGAGTATTTCACAATCTGCTCAGTTACTGGGATTTTCACGTACAACCATTTCTAGGGTTTACAAAGAATGGTGTGAAAAGGGAAAAACATCCAGTATGCGGCAGTCCTGTGGGCGAAAATGCCTTGTTGATGCTAGAGGTCAGAGGAGAATGGGCCGACTGATTCAAGCTGATAGAAGAGCAACTTTGACTGAAATAACCACTCGTTACAACCAAGGTATGCAGCAAAGCATTTGTGAAGCCACAACACGCACAACCTTGAGGCGGATGGGCTACAACAGCAGAAGACCCCACCGGGTACCACTCATGTCCACTACAAATGGGAAAAAGAGGCTACAATTTGCACGAGCTAACCAAAATTAGACAGTTGTAGACTGGAGAAATGTTCCCTGGTCTGATGAGTCTCGATTTCTGTTGGGACATTCAAATGGTAGAGTCAGAATTTGGTGTAAACAGAATGAGAACATGGATCCATCATGCCTTGCTACTGTGCAGGCTAATGGTGGTGGTGTAATGGAGTGGGGGATATTTTCTTGGCACACTTTAGGCCCCTTAGTGCCAACTGGGCATCATTTAAATGCCCCGGCCTACCTGAGCATTGTTTCTGACCATGTCCATCCCTTTATGACCACCATGTACCCATCCTCTGATGGCTACTTCCAGCAGGATAATGCACCATGTCACAAAGCTTGAATCATTTCAAATTGGTTTCTTGAACATGACAATGAGTTCACTGTACTAAAATGGCCCCCACAGTCACCAGATCTCAACCCAATAGAGCATCTTTGGGATGTGGTGGAACGGGAGCTTCGTGCCCTGGATGTGCATCCCACAAATCTCCATCAACTGCAAGATGCTCTCCTATCAATATGTGCCAACGTTTCTAAAGAATGCTTCCAGCACCTTGTTGAATCAATGCCACGTAGAATTAAGGCAGTTCTGAAGGCGAAAGAGGGTCAAACACCGTATTAGTATGTTGTTCCTAATAATCCTTTAGGTGAGTGTAGATTTTCCAAAATTTTACCAAAAACAGGTCTCTAGAGTTGAGACTGATGTGTGATGAACAAAACATTTTAGTTCTGTGAGGAAAAAACAAACAAACAAACAAACAAAAAACACTGTGGCCAGGCCAGTTCGTAAGCTGAAAAAACAGCTCAGATGAACATAATTGGAAAAAAATTTCTGTACAACTGTGTGCTTCAAACTTTGAGGCAAGAAATTTAGGGGAAGCTCTCATGTGGCTGTGATGACCAGGCATCCACAAACTTCTCGGTAGGTGGTGTATACGAGGCCATCATTTTTGTGGACCATGCACCACCAGCTAACAAGTAGGTTGTTCAGATTCTTAGAAATTGGATTTTTTTTTTTTATGATGATGAATTATAAGTAGAGGCACTTTTCTGCTGTCTAGTGTCATTTTTTTATGTACCTGCAACATCAAGTAATTGATTATTCACTATAGAAAAACTGATGGCCTTCTAGACAGCATTCGGCTGACTAAGTGTTTGAGAGAATCAATTCATTTGAGTCAGTGATCTGCAAAAGGAAACAGAAATGAGAAAAGAAATGGATATGGGAATGCAGCCACGATGCAAACACATGGACTGACACACACACGCGGACAAAGAGGTGCAGAGCACAGCGGCTTTGCTGCTCCATCAGAGACAGTTACTGTTGCCGTGGAAAGCCGTGATGTCACAATTCAGGTGAATCACCAAGCCGGTCACATGACATGCTGCTTGTTGCTAAGCAACAGGGCAGAAGAAAGCCTAAGGGGCTGCACGGGAGAGGCACTATCTCGGTATGCACGTGAGCGTGTGTGTGTACAAGCGCATAGGGGATTCTTTGTCATAAGATGTTCCTCATGTCATCTCTATCCGATACTGCAATTCAGCATTGTCTTTATGTTACAAGCTGCGCACACACACACACACACACTTAGCCAACACCTATGACAAAGAGAATTTATTAACACCGAATCATAATCATGAGCATGCAGATACACGTGTATAAACAAATCCCCTGATTTATAGTGTACAAAACAGCGGTAACAACACTCGTGTGCTGCATTTACACCTGATTTATGACGCAGCCTGGATTTTATCCCTTATGTTTAGCTGAACATCTCTTGAAGGTCACACAGATAACGCAGTCATTTGTTCTAACTTCTTTAGCGGAAACTCCTCGCAAGAAACGCAAACGTTTAGTAAATAATGAGCGAAAAGGTCTCGCAGCATCGAGTGTCTTTACTAGCAGTTAGCATTGTTTACACAGCCTGCTCTGTGGCTCTGCAGGAGACATTCACACATCTAGGCATTTCTGAGAGTTAAGACTCCACAGTGAACCCTGGACACGGCCGAGCCGGTGTTAGCAGCGTACAGCGGAGAAAAGCGGATCTGAAAAGTAAGAGTCATCAGTCTGAGTCATGATGGAGTGGAGGGGGGGGGGGGGGGGCACAAAGGATCTCACAAACCAAAAAACATCACGAATTCACTCACGAGGGGCTCGAGAGACACGTTCATACTGACATCAAGAGCTGATTCTCTCACACGTGCACACGCCCTCTCGCGCGCATTCTTTCACGCGCGCACGAACTCTCTCTCTCTCTCTCTCTCTCTCTCATACACATGCGCGCGCCCTCTCGCACGCACGCACTCGGAGTGGGTTATGAAGCAGGAATAATATTCATTTGAGAAGATGTGTCAGTCTAGCTTTGCGTCTCTCAGAGATAGCACATGTTAGCCTCCTACTACAGACAATTGTTTTTCATTGAAGAGTTCAAGCAACATCAGAGCAGCGAGATGTACTGTAGGTTTTGCTCCACAGTGAAAGGAGCTGCCCTTTTCTGTAGATGATATTGAATAAACTCATACCGGTTAGCTCACACTGCCTGTAATTTGTGCTGTAACAATAATCAAATGCTTTCATCCGATTCTGAGACCTGTCCACTCACCTGCGTTCGGGTGCATTTCAGACCTGTTAGTTCTATACAATGTTTAGAACGCTGACACCAATCTTGATTTCACTTATCCCTCTCTTGCTGTTTTTAATCTCTCTCCAGGTGTCCACCTCTATTGTGACTTTTCACCTGTCATTTAAAGGTAATCTCTCCCTCTCCCTTCTCATCTCCGTGCCCTTCACCTTTCTTTCCTCTCTCTCTCTCTCTCTCCAAGGCCCAGGAAGCCATCGCTGTTGCCAGATTGAGTGAACCGGAGTTCGAGACGGCGCCATGTGGTGCGGGATCCTAATGAGCCAACACACATGCGAGCACACACCCACACACTCTGCGTCATTCACCTTCAGATTTCCGCCAAAGAGTGCAAATCTACCATTCAGAAAACCCTCCATGGCTGCCAGCTACTTGCACACCCTAATTATTCCATACACATCCTCTCCCTCTCCATCTCCATGGGACAGCCTGCTCACTATGATAGGACATGAAGCCTGCTATTATCACAGTAATTGACACACCATTCGTTCGCACAGTACAGGCAATGGGAGATTGTGTTGAGGTTAAGCTCAATTCAGCATTCAAACAATTGGCATGCCATCTATAGGACGGTGGATGCCTCAGGCTTTGTCGTCAGCCAAGCAAAGCACGCGTTTTATCCCCATGCTCCCCTTTTCCTCCAATTTAAGATCCATTAAAAGCATAAAGCAACAAAAGTGGCTAAAGACAACATCAAGGCCCAAGTGGAGGGGGTTGCATTAAGCTGAGGTTTTAGTGCCAAGTGAATGGAAAACAGATTACTGACCCTAAACCAGGCATCAGACATTGAGAGTGCTGTGAGACTTGAACATGTAAAGGAAGGGGGGTTAAATATCTGGGTTACAAACTGACACTGTTGAACTTTGCCCAAGGCCCTTAACATCGTCTCCTCCAGGGGCACTTTATCCCGGCTGACCCAGCACTCTGACCTCAGCATCCTAACTGGTATATGCAGTCAAACAGCTCAAGCGGTTAAGGCTCTGGGATACTCATCGGAAGGTTGGGGGTTCAATCCCCAGCACCACCAAGCTGCCACTTTTGAGGTCTTGAGCACAGCCCTTAACCCTGTATGGTTCAAGGGCGCTGTATCCTCCACGGCCCTGCACTCTGATCACAGCTTCCTAACTGGGATATGAAAAAAAAATCATTTTACTGTGCTGTAAAGTATATGTGACAAATAACTGAACCCTTCTTTTAATCTTATCCTATGGTTGGTTGAGTCCCATCACGCGAGCCATTCATTCCAGTTTGAAGTTGTTTCTTCGTCTACAGGTTTTGTAATGATATATTATAATGTACGAATTCTATTTTCTATATAATTCTAAAATTTAGCTTTTCTAAGTTGTATCATTATATTTCTGTTTAATCTTCATTATGTTTCCTACACGCTATGCAGTAGCAAAAGTGATTGAAGCATATGGAGCAGAAAGTTTGTGTTAAAGTTAATTTAATCAGAACGAAGCATTACAGCTCGACTTTGGGATATGTTTAGGTCATAGTCCCACATTTACTCAATAGCATCATCCAACACTTGGTGGTACTATCTGACATAAGCCTTGTGTACAGTATGTTGTGATGCTAATGAACAGATGATACAATGTCTTTAATATTATTTTTTCATAATTAATGAACAAAAACCTTGAGCAAATAACTTTCTAAAGCACAAATATTCTTACAGCATTTTAATGTCTTCTCTAATAGAGTGTGCAGTGCGGCTGACGTTAGCATGCAGAGCGCCATCAGTGAGCATGCGTCTTCAAAAAGAAGCACACAAATCTGCTATTCATTTCCTGCACACACAGAGCAATGGAGCACGAATGAAGAGACAAGATTGGTGTGGACATTTAGCAAGTGGTATTACTGATCCCAGTCAAAAGCTTGAGGAAGAGACACAGCTCTCTGTGGGAACTGAACACACAATCATTCACCAACACCACTTGCACATTATAGGAACACGGACAGTACAGTCCTGACATTGTTCCAAGAAGCCATGTCCACATGTTTGGGCCATTAAAGGGGTTCCTGGGAGGCCAGTCACTTCAGAAGTGAAACAGGCAGTCTGATTATGACTCCGCTATACTGAGAAAACTTTCTGCCTTGATGATATCCAAGCACTAATAATAATTCTAATAATTATTCAATTATTTGTCACATGTACCCAACAGCGCAGTTAGGAAGCGGAGGTCAGAGCGCAGGGTCAGCCAGGGTATAGCACCTCTTGAGTAGATGTAGATGTTGAGTAGTGTTTAAGATTACATGTGGAGATAAAAATTGTCTTAGCATATTCTTTTGCCTAAAACAACTAAAAAACTAAAAACATGAAATACAGGAAGATGATCAAGTATTAACAAGCCCATTTGTTTGTTAAGTATAATGCAGCAAAAATGACCTCAGGCTGTATCACTGGAGAGCCATTTGAGATGAAAAATTATTTGGTGAATGGTAAAAATGCGAATGAAATACTAAAAAGTGTGAAAGAGTACGTCATAAACTCTGTAAATCTGTCTGAATTCAACCAAATCACCGCGGGAGGGATTGGCAAAAACCATTAGAGATTATTATTAGGGAACTATATAAATTTCTAAAAATATAATAACATAATAACTTTTCCAAAATATCCATTCCTAGATTTGGTGCCAATTATCAGAATACAGCACACAATAGGCGAGAGTGCTCAAGATGCGAATGATCCACAGTGTCTCAATGAAATTTATTCATCATCATTATCATAGTATTACTGAAAATCAATTCCTGCTATCGGTTAACACCCGAATGAGGATGGGTGCCCTGTTGAGTCTTGCTCCTCTCAATGTTACTTCCTATTGCCATCTTGGGAAGTTTTTCCTTGCCACCGCCGCCCTCGGCTTGATCATCTGGTAATTATGATTTATACAAATTTCCTCACACATTTCGTAAAGCAGATTCTGTAAAGTTGATGTGAGGCAACAAGCATTGCTAAAAGTGCTATATAAATAATAATTGGGTTGAATCGTCATCATCATCATTACTAGCAAGAATCAGGAAAAGGATTTAATAAGCAAAACCTGAACGCGACTTACAGACTATACGC
The DNA here is from genome assembly GCA_030347435.1 of Clarias fuscus. Classification (NCBI taxonomy): domain Eukaryota; kingdom Metazoa; phylum Chordata; class Actinopteri; order Siluriformes; family Clariidae; genus Clarias; species Clarias fuscus. Next base: position 13,997,853 of record CM059227.1, on the reverse strand, counting down.
TCACTTTAGCAGGCCAACAAAGCCTGAAAGTCAAAAATGCTTTAACAGAGAAATTCAGGTTACACAGCAGGGTTACAGTAGACTTGGAAGCAAGTGTGAGATCTAAAGTGAGGCAGAATGGAAAAGGAAGGTGTTTCTCACTGATAATAGAGCGATGTGAGAGAGAGAGACTGTGCTAGAGAACCAAACACTTCCTTTACTCCCTGAGGTGAAAGCTAGATAGTGTGTTTGTGTAACACTAGATTATATCTTTATATGATTAAAGTATATGTGATAATGTCATACACACACACACACTAATTTTCCCTCTCTTCGTGTCCTTTAACTTTTCTCTCACCAAGTACTCTCTCCTGTGACTCCCAGACTACTTCAAGTGCGTCCTGCATACTGATCATTCAACACACACACACACACACACACACACACACACACACACACACACACACACACACACACACACACACAAGCACATTTCCCTAGACAAATCATCATAACGCCCCAAGCAGCTAATCCATCCTGCACTCCGTCCTGAAAACGTCCTCCTATCTTTTTTACTATGGAAATTTTGAAAGATTATAAACATAATTATTTTAGATGTGTTTAAAAATGTTATGACATTAGCTGGAGCCTCAGACCAGAGTAAAATGTCTTTGTCTCATCACATGACAACGCAGCCAAATTGCGTGTGTATAACTCGGCTAATGTGTATGCAGCAAACACGCCATTTTTAACTACCACCTACACGGCAATTATCTCGGCACATGCACGGAGATCAGTACACACCCCGGGACAACCTGATCACACACTCACACCTGATTGGCCAGAGCAGAAAAAAATGGTAATGAGAAATGGACACATGTCTAAACGTATATACAGTACACTTATTATATTAATTAATTATATTATTAATATATATATAATTATATTACTTTTGCATATTTGTCACATTTAAATGATTTCGATTATCAAAATGTTTTAAATAGTACACAAAGATAAACCGACTAAATACAAAACACAATTTTTTAATGATTTCATTTATTAAGGGGAAAAAAAACCGGTCCAAACCTTTCTGGCTCTATGTGAAAAAGTAACTGTCCCCTAACCGTAATAACTGGTTGTGCCACCCTTGGTTCCAACAACTGCAATTAAGCGTTTGCGATAACTAGCAATGTATCTTTCACTGTGGAGGAATTTTGGCCCACTCTTCTTTGCAGAATCCTTTCAATTCAGCCACACTGGAGGTTTTTGAGCACCAAATAAATAAATAAATTTCATGAACAGCGACAAAATAAAACCATCAGAAAGGGGGCAAATACTTTTTTCACAGAACTGATAAACTGTGCGCGCAAATGCCGCCTAATTATGCTTTAATAAAATTAATCCGATAAATTTGTGTTAAAATAATAGATCATGCCTCCGTAAGCTCGCTTCTGCCTGAAGATGAATGACAGGATCTGTAATGAGCAGTGGCCTCATGAAGACAGATTTTTCACTACATTAAATTCGGAAAAGGTTTTAGAGAATGTATCAAGAGAAATGTTATGCAATTGAGTGGAAAACACGAGCCTGTGTCTGGGGTTAAGTCAGAAGTTTCTGTAGCGCTTCTCCGCTGCAGTAAGTCAGTGGGTCAGTGAGTCAGTGAGGACAAAATGTCAAATAAGGACCTCGCAATGCATGATTTTAGCTTTCTGTAAACAAATGCTGATTTTCTTATGGCCAACATTTAACAGTGCAAGCCTTAAGGAGTTCATTGTTAAATGCAAAAGACAGTTTACCACATGGAGGGAGCCATCATAAGGGATTTTGATGTAACTAAGGCAGTAAGTCATAGAATGTTTAAAGTATACCTGTATGGTTGGAGAACTGTACCGAGTTGATAGAGTCCACTTCAAAGCCCATCACCTGCAACATAAAGAGATTATTAATGAATTACAATTAATGACATGGGACTCACTCACTCATCGTCTGTACCACCTCATCCTGAATACAGGGTAGCGGGGGGGCTGGAGCTTATCCCAGGAGGCTTAGATCATGATAGAGTACACCCTAGACTGGGTGCCAATCCATCCCAGGGCACACACTCATTCACAAAATTTGGGAAACCCAATTAGCCTAATCTGCATGTCTCTGGACTGGGGAGGAAACTGGAGTATCCGGAGCAAACCCACCAAGCACGGGTAGAATATGCAAACTCCATGCACACTGAACGAGTCAGGAATCAAAACTCTCAACTCTGAAGCTGTTATCCACTAAGCCATCGTGTCACAGTCTGCAACATTATTAACCATGTTGATTAATGTTGAAAGTATTAGTGAAGAAAGTGATGCTCTACTACATAGTTGTGCTCATCTCATCAATGGTGTGATATTTACCGCTGACATTTAAGGGCGATCAGTTTGAATTCATGATTTTACCACTATGGTTCTACCAAATAGACAAAAAAAAAAAAAACGTTCAAACCATTGAATACCAGTGGAATTCAGATCAGTGGAATACTGCCATTTTCTCATATATTGTAAGCTATGTTCACACACCAGCCTAAAGTGACTCAGATCCGATTATACTATAATGTAACACTTCTTTGACTTTTTTAGAGCTGTCTGAACGCACAAATCTGATGCCTTTTTAGAGTCGTTTCCATATGTGGTCCAGGATTGGATATATAGCTGTTGTACAGTTACAGTGACTTTGGTCAGATCAGAATGGATGTGATTTTTTTTTTGGCTCTGCGAATGCATAGGACACTGACGTGTCAGCACCGACAGTGCAGGGATTTCAGCACAGAGGCGAAACTGAAATACTGTGTAACCTGCATACGAATACACTCACTCACGAATTTTCGCCTTAAGAATTGAAATATCGCAAGAAACTTGCATCAGCATACAAACCATTTTCGCCAAACGAAAGAACGAACCGAACAACGTCTAAATTGCACCACATGCGAGCCAGCGGAAAGCCAAGCAAAGCACGTTCATGAATTTTACAGATTTTTTTCCCAGCCAGTGAAAGCCATTTCGCACGGGTCAACCAACGATACCAACGTTGCCTTTGGAAAGTGTTCAAAAGCTCTGTGATTTTTCGCATGTTTTATTTTGTTATACTGGTAATATTTATGAGAGACTGCAACATATCTGCATTTACATTATTTTTTATGTGAAAATTCATATCACAATATAGGTGGTTTGGTAGATATTTGTGGTATTGTGTCGGTCCAGGTCTCAGGGACAGAACCTACAAAAATAGAGCGGCGCCTGAGGTAACGTCCGAGAAAATGACAAAAACAAATGTGCCAAAAAAACAGAGCCGTATAAATACAAGCTTAAGAAGACAAAACATTTTGTTTTTGAGTTATGATGTGCGAACGCCTGACATAAAAATATGCTCTAAAAAAAAAAAAAAAGGAACAATGTGGATTGTAATGTGAAACACAGCCTTAGCTACCAGAAGTTTTTTTTTTTTTTTAAACAAGAAATTTTTTTTTCTTGCTTGTGACGTCATGTCGCGCGCTTCTTAAACGGTTTTGGCACTTGTAGCACACCATAGTCTGTTGCTCTTACAGCTGAGACTTGATTCACAATCCAATGAATCGATACACCTCCTGATCGAAGTACAGTCAGAACACAGAGTGCTCAGCTGATCTGATCTGCGTGCCTTTTTCCCCCCTCTCTCTCTTTCTTTCTTTGATTTTCCTATTTACTGCATCTTAAAAGAAATCGATCAGATCATTAAAGATGCTGGTGTCCATTATGATCGCTTTGTCGCTGCCAGGGCTGAGTGATTCACAAAACCACACATCACCTACAGAGATCAGGTGTTACATTTTCACACGGGGGAGAAAAAAAGCATCATAGAGCGATTTACAGAATGAACAGAGAGAGAGAGGCAATTAGGAATTTGACGGGATAATGCATCTTGCTAACGACTTCATACGAAGCCATAAGAAATGCACGAAAATGTTTTAACCATGTGACCTTTACTTTCAGTATAGTGCACTCTATAAGCGCGTGCAAAAATATACAGATCTTATTATTTCTTTTAAAAATTAAACGCACGGGTGTTACCTGTAAAGGGAAGGACGCGGATTTGTTCCCCACGTAGCCCCTCACGACATGACTCTGGATGGAGAGCACTCGGCACTCCATGTCGCGCATAAAGTTGTTGGCGAGCTCCGCGCGCTTGGCGCGACAGCACCGCGGCTTGGCCGACTGCGAGCCGCAGGACGAGCAGCCACCCACCGGCTCGCCCTGCTTCCAAATCGGGATCCGTGATGGCAGTTTGAGAAGCCACACGCCGAACTGAAGGACATGCAACATGGAGAGACCGTCATTGGTGAGGCAGAGCCAGAGCCGCAACTACTCAGGCATTCTCGGCGAGCACCTAAACCTCGCTGACATCACCGCGAGTACGCTGACCGGCTCCAATCCCCTTCCCTCTGCCACGACTTATTTATTTATTAACGTTTTCATGTATTTGCAAAAGCGTGCGTTCGTCTCAGGTGTCACCTCGGGGCAAAATGACACGCGGCTTAATCTGTGTTTAGTAACTCATCATTCGCTGGGTGTATTTTTTTAATTATTATTACTGTTGACTGTTTGTGCAAAAACACTCTGCTGCACAGAATTCATACACAACCCAATACAACATTCGGCAAATTTAGTTGCTTGATGCACTAAAGTTATCAAAAAATCATGAATGTCCAGGAGGGAAGAAAAAAATTAAAATAATCCATCTTCGGAATAAATGATATGTTTTAGGAGACGCAGACAATGCGGAAGTTGGGTCCTTTCTCAAAACACGTCACGTTCTGAAGTCCGCCAATCAATTTGAGCGTAGTCGATGACGTAAAGACCCTTTGACGTAGCCCGCGTCAGCAACATGTGTCCCATCGTGTCTGTCCTTAGGACATGGAAACACCATTGTGTTCAGTGTATTATACCGCAGTTCATATTCATACTTTATACAGCTTACTGTACATTGAAGCTAAACTAAATTCTTTTAAAGATTTGAAGTATGTAGTATATTTGACACACACACACACGCGTGTGTGTGTGTGTGTGTGCGCGCGCGCCAAATATACTATATACTTCAAATCTTTAAAAGAATCCACGATACACGATCCAGCCTTCACTTCCCCATGTGCATCAATGATCCTTGGCCGCCCACGACCCTGTCACCAATTCACCAGTTTTCCTCCCTTGGATCACTTTTCTATGTCCTGACCACTACAGACCAGATATAGGTCCACTTGTAATGGCTAGTTTCATCACGGTGCTTGATGGGTTTTTGCAATTGCACTTGACAATACTGTTATTGCAAGAACTGTTGCAGAACAGTTGACCTTTGTGTCTTAAACAACACATGGCTAACTGTTGTTGTTACTTAATTACCTGTTAAGACATAAACCATAATGCCATATGTGTTATTTTATAGTTAAAAAAAAAAAAATGCTGTATTGTTCTGGAATGTAGAAAATAAAGCTATGTCCAAAAATGTATGTATGTGTTATATTTTACTGTAGTATACAATATACTTTTAATTTACTGTAATAAAAGAATCATGTAATAAACTACTGTTATATACCCCTTACCGTTAACCTTAGTGGTTAGCACTGTCGCCAAACTTTCTGGGTTGAATCTCACCTCTGGTCTGCATGTGTGAATTTTGCATGTTTTCCCCATGCTTGGTTGGTTCCCTCCAGGCACGCCTGTTTCCCCAATAGCCCAAAGACATATGGTGCGGGCTGAATGATGTTTACAAATTTCCTGTGGATGTGTGAATGTGTGTTATGTGTGATTGGTGTGTGAGGAGGTTAGTTTTCTCATCAAAGTCATTGCTAGGGAACCATTGGACAACATTAATGGTTAAAGAAAAAATATATAATAGACCCACGGCAAGATCGTTGTATCTTTAAATGTATCTATTCATTTATGTCCCTTATTATTTTTCAGATTGTATTGTACAGAATTGTATTTACAGACTGAAACTATTTGCTCGTTGTTGAGTTTGTTAATAAAGATTAAAAGATATATGCAGCAAATTTGTCTTGTGAACTTGTATTTGCAGTTTGTTTCATCCTGTGTATGTGGTGTAATGTTGAATTGCATAGCACAAATGGTTCCAGGTAGACCTTATTTTCATTCCATATTCTCGGCTCTGAATGTCAAATGAAAGGTATGCATGATATTTGGGAGTGATGCAAGGACACAGTGATGCAGAGAACACATAAAAGGAAGACAAAGGGGAGACTCTGACTTTGGCAAGTGTTTTTAACTTTCTATGGCCAAAAGGTGTACTTTCCACTTTACTGTACCAAATATTAATACATGCAGTAACCACATAATTTTGCAGCAATGCGATGCATAAAATCATGTAGATGGAGATCAAAAGCTCCAGTCAATGTTCACCTCACAGTGCAGATTTTCTTCAATTTTCACACACAACAATTTCTAGAATTTATACAAAATGGTGCAATAATAATAATAATAATAAAAATCCAGGGAGTGGAAACACCTTTTTGATAAGAAAGGTCAAATGAAAGCCTGATTTGAGCTCACAAGTCACACACATACTGTAACAACCCTAAACACTGAGTTGAGTTGAAAAGCAACCCAGACTGCACAACGTACAGAACTTTAAGGCTACCTCAGGTGTCAGAGGCTACAGTGAACACAGACTCACTGAAACAGGATATTTGAAGAAAAAGGACAATGGATGTTTCTATTAAACTGGCCCTTGTACTTATAGTCCACCTACCGTAAATACTTATATAATATAATCTCTACAATTCATCTACCTTTAAATGCATTCTGGGACAAAGCACTGATAACCAAACCTTAGTATATTTCTTCGGAGTGTGTGTTGTAGATCAGGGAGCATGCAATTATAAGTGCACTGACTGAAGGGCCTCTTAAAATGAGATGCTGTGAACATAACTTATTAGCAGGCTCTTAAACACATTGCAGCTGCATGCTTTGAACATTTCACTCTGACGGCTGAGTCACTACAGCTCTCTCTCTCTCTCTCTCTCTGTGGTCGTGACTGCAGAGGGGATTAGAACTACACAGAAGTCAGCTGGCACACACAGGCTGGTGAATCATCGCTGCTGAGCACAAAAGCCTCTTCAACGTCACACTGAGAGACGGAGGAGGTCAACACGACAACATGCCTGACGAGGACGAGAAGGAGCAGCGGTTTAGTGACACCTGCCGGTCAACTCGTGTCATTACACACGTACACAAGCCCAATATACAGTACACAGTACTGTACACATTCACAGGGGCTCCACAATATTTGGAGCCCAAGTACACCTACTTAATCATGACATTATCTTATCAGCATGTGCGTAAAAATTATTCAGACACAGGACAAACGCTTCAGGTCATTTTTAACCATTAGAAAGGAGAAAAATGAGGATTCGGGGATTTCGACCAATGCATTACTGTAGGTGAATCTTCTTCTTCTTCTTCTTCTTCTTTGTCTTTCAGCTGTTCCCTGTTAGGATTTCATGTCCTCTATCGCCACATCCATAAATCTTCTTTTTGGTCTTCCTCTAGACCTCTTTGCTGGCAGTTCCAACCTTAATAGGGTAATGGCTGTTATTCCATTTAAGGACTAAAAAAAAAAAAATTTGTAAAACGTACTTTCAAAAAGTCGATTCAATAATAATCATATATAATCAGTTTTTAATATTCATTTATTTATTCATTCATTTTCTATACCACTTAACCTGTATATGGTTGTAGGTGTCCGGAGCCTATCCCAGATGACTTTGGGCATGAGGTGGACAGGGTGCCAATCAATCACAGTGCACACACACACACACACACACACACACACACACACACACACACACACACACACACACACACACACATAAATATAAAAAATAATAAAAAAATCAATTAATTAATTTATAATAATAAAAGTGTTCGTCGTAAATATGTATTGCTGGAATTCTGACAACTATTGTGAGTTTTGAGTAAACCTATTTGAAGAGTTTTCTCACAGCAGGGAAATTTGTCAAAATGCAGTATGATAAACATTAGGTTGAAAATGCTTAATTTTAGATTTTAAAAAAATGTTTTTAGACTTCAGATTTTTACCTACCTTTTTAAAAGCAGACTAATAATTTCTAACTATATAACTTCAGTATACAGTAAAGTGGTATTGTGTTACCATACACGTTTAACAATTCCCATAACATGTCTCTTCACTATCAATTATTTAAAGTCAACCTGCTGCTAAACAGAGATAAATAAAGTTCTAAAGGGGCAACCTTTGGCCTCATGGACTGACCTTTTCATGCTTGGCCTCTTTCGCTGGCAGGAGGCTGGTGTCCAGCTCCCTCTGTAACTGCTGTGGTGTAACTGGAGTAATGAAGGCAACACGTTGCCGGGAGATCTGATCCACAGCTGTAGCGGCATTACAGAACACTATTCACTTGATCAAATATCTCATTGTGTTACAGGGGGAGAGAGAGAGAGAGAGAGAGAGAGAGACAGACAGACAGACAGACAGAAACAGAGTGAGAGAGAGTTTTTAAAAAGGGCCAGGCAGTTATCCCTTATTACCTTAACTGATATTCACTATATAATAGGAATGGAATATCAATAAGCTAATTATTAAAATATGTATTTATGATAACATTTTCATTTTTATTTGGAATTGGAATCAACAAGATCTACAACAAATAGCCAATCAATTAATTTGCTAAAACTACACCTGCTCAGAGCCATTTCTTCATTTAACCTTTTCCTTCATCAGCTTGTTGGAGCTTGTGAACTTTGAATGGCTTTCCCAGACAGAAATGATGGCTTACTTTGAAAAGAAACCTGGAGAACAAGAGCTGCCTCCTTCTACAAAGAAAGAAGACAGTGTTAGCAAGGTAAGGGAAATTTGTAGTATTTGTAGTCATTATTCTGTAGCCCAGCATGCCTTTTTAATACCTAATACCATGCCTAATTTAATCCATTGTACTCCAAGAGTAAACAATTACAAATAAAGAAATATACTATTCTTAATAAAACCAAGTGTCAGTTAAAAAAAAAAAAATGAGTCAAAGCAAAAAAGCAGGAATCTATTTAGTGATGAATTTGAGGAAATTACTTCTCTCAATTAAAAAAAAAAATGCTATCACATAAGATGCCTCACGAATGGATTAACCTATATTAATTTATATTTTAAACGCTTCCAAGAGAATTACACATTGATTTATGTGCATGTCAGACGAAAACATTATGGGCAAAGCTGATGGTTAAAGAGTGCTTTATTACACCACTACTTGCATCACTGGCTATCTAGTTATTAATTGGTTTGCAAACATATGAAGCAACATAAAATCTTTATTTAATTGTAATTGTTAAAAGTGTGTACATTTCAGTATTTGAACACCAGATTATTATATTATATTATATTATATTATATTATATTATATTATATTATATTATATTATATTATATTATATTATATTATAACTGTAGTACTGGCTGTAATTCAAATTAAAGGTTCATATTAATGGACTATAATAATAACTTACATAATTTAGATAAATAGGTGTTATTGTGAATATAATGAAACTTTCTCTGAGGTAGTGTTTATATATGATTTTTGAGTCTCTAGTAACAATCTAAAGAGGTATGGCATTTGTTCAACAATTTGTTGTCTGATATGGGAACATCTAGTAAAGAGACTTTAAAGTTTCTTAGAAACAAGGTATGTTTTCTGTCTTATTAACTTAAAGAGATGCTGGTGAGGGAATTACTATTTATAGCTGTGTTTGCATTACATTGCAAAACTCTCAAAGCTTACTGTATATTTATGACAGAGCTGCTGTTTAAAAATATTAAAGGTCAAGGAGGTCTAACTGATGGTATAACATTTTACAAATCACACCTGCCTTCTATTAATTCTGATCAATCCAGATGTGCTACCAACCCATTATATATACTGTAGATATAGATACTGAATATATTTCCTGCTGTTAAACATGATGACAGATTTCTAAAAGAAAGCATTTATGAGGATTTATCAGAACTATATGGTGTTGATGGTTTCACTCCAGACCTCTGTTAAAGAGGATGTAGAGTCAGGTCACTTTGAGGCAGATACAGAGAGCGAGGATCTCCAGAACATCGGGACTCCTAGCGTGATCAACGTGAGCCCCTTCAACAGTTCAGTGGACGGATGGAGGCTTTACCCGGACCTCAACACGAATGACCCACATGTTCCAGTCGTATTACCTGCGGAGGCATCAAATCCACTCCCGCTCTACAAAACACACACCATTAAGACGTCATTTAATTCACACAAGAGACCCATAATTAAAGTGCGGCCCTTCCTTCATGGTATGTGAAGTTTACCATATACACTGTTGGATATAAGGACTTTATACTAATGTTATATTATATTATTGTTATATTATCTATTATGGAAACCTCTGTAAAGGCTCTCTATGTCCACATTTCCATGGATTTAAGATACAAATACAATTTAGTACCCTTTTTTGAGGCATTACTGGTTTCATCCCCTTAACAGTCCCCTTAAGTCTCTTTCTTATCTTCCTGCTGAAGGAGAAGACCTGTCCGGCTCTCAGTTTGTGCGACACATACCACGCAAGTTGCTGATGCTGCTAATAATCATCTCTTTATTAATAGCCGTGTCTCTGGTTCTAGGAATTGGTCTGGGAGGTAAGTGTGTGTGTGTGTGTGTGTGTGTGTGTGTGTGTGTGTGTGTGCGTCATGACATCCTGGTGTAAGACACCTTTCCGTATCTTAGCACTATAAATATTTAATGACCTTCACACTTTGATTAAGCGTATTTGTCTGACACCTTAGGACCAACCAGAAAATACACACCGATACGCTATAACATTAAAACCACTGATGGGTAAAGCGAATAACATAGATTACCTTCTTGCAATGGCACATGGGATGAGATATTTTAGGCAGCAAGTGTTAGAACAGTTAGTTCTCAAAGTTCTCAAAGAAAAATGGCCAAGGGTAAGGATCTGAGCGACTTTGACAAGGACCAATCTATGATGGCTAGACGACTGGATCAGTGCATCTCCAAAACAGCAGGTCTCATGGGGTGTTCCCAGTATGCAAATGGTTAATACGTACAAAAGTGTTCCAAGTAAAGATAACCAGTGAACCGACAACTAGGTCATGGGCAAACAAGGCTCATTTATATGTCTGGGAAACAAAGCATCTGATCTGATCCCAAAGAAGAGATACTCTCCACAAAAAGTATCAAACAGATTGCTAGCTATAATGCTGGCTATTAAAAAAAAGTGTCTGAACACAGTGCGTCATTGCTGTGTAATGCTGCAGACCCGCCAAACTGCCCATGCTGCCCCCTGACTGCTGCCAAAAGCAAATACAATAGGAACTTGAGTATCAGAACAAAACCATGGAGAAAAAAGATGGTGGTCTGGTGTGATGAATCACATTTTCTTTTAAATCATGTGGTCTGTCAATTACCTATGGAAGAGACGACACTAGGATGCATTATGGGAAGAAGACAAGCTAGTAGAGGTAGTATAAGGATCTGGGCAATGTTCTCCTGGGAAACCTTGGGTCCTGGCATTCATGTGGATGTTTCTTTGACACTCCATTTACCTCAACATTGCTGCAGACCAAGTTTATCCCTTCATGGTAACAGTATCCCCTAAAGACAGTGACCTCCTTCAGCAGGATAATCAACACTGAATAAACCTGGAAAAAATGGTTATATATATATTTCAAAGTGCATATACACTACATAAATAAAGATTTATTAATGGTATTTTTTTCCCTTCCCCACAGTGGGTTTAAGTTGCTCTGGAAAATTCCGATGTGTGTCTTCAGCTAATTGTATCAGGAGATCTGCCATCTGTGACGGAGTCAAAGACTGTGGCAAGGGAGAGGATGAACTCAACTGTGGTGAACACACCCACACACACACACACGCACACACACACACACAGACACACACACACACACACACACACACACACACACACACACACACACACACACACACACACACACACACACACACACACACACAATAAATAAGGATTAAATTAAATGAAGCTTGATTTATGATCCCATTTACAATGTTAATGTTTCTCCCAACTGAATAGTAGAACCGTAAACTGCACTTTTAATTAAAATGCAAATATACTTTTTATTCGCTTTGTTAATGCATTTCCTGCATTAACCTGCTCCCCATGTTATATATTGTTATGGCAAACACTCTTTTACTAAGAGTAAAAATAAGGCAGATAGGTAGATATTGTTCAGATATTGTTCAGTCCCAATGCTGTTTTTCCAATAATAATTTAAATATGCTGAGCAGAATGAAAGAGATAAAAAAAAAAGAAGCAAGACTCAGTTTAGACAAGTTAAATGAGGTTAGTGAAATAAATCTGTATTTGCTGTCCCTCATTAATAAAGGCCAAGCCAGGAGTTTTTACATTACATTTCACTTTGTGAAACATAAAAAATAAAATTAAATAAAAAAAAAGCTAGTGAAGGATAAGAAATACTGTATACCATACTGTAAAATAGCAATAATAATACTGTATATCTACTCAAAGCAGGATCTCTGATGTCCATGCTTCCTCTGGCTTGGTAAATAATTTAGAAAAAAGCACTGACGAACACAGGGAAGGGCCAACAATTCAGAAGAAGGATGCATCTGTACCTACCTCTAAAATTAAAATGCTTCATCCAAAGCTTATGTTTTGAGGGTTTGACTTCGGAGAGAATGCTAAAGTGATCAACTGCACTGTATTATTTTTTTAATATAGACTTTCCACCAAAAAAAAAAAAAATCACTTTCTACAGCTTTAACCACAATTCTATCTTTAGAAGTGTACTGAGTCACACAGGAAGCCCCCACATACCTGCTGTCTTTTAATTACCATCATTTTTCTTTCTCTGTTTTCATTAGTGCGAGTGAGTGGGAGAAACTCCATCCTGCAGATTCACAGTAGGGGCATATGGAGCTCTGTGTGCTGGGGGAACTGGAGCGCCAATCTGGGATTCTCTGCCTGCAAACAGCTCGGCTACAACAGGTGCAGCAAGCACATGTCACTGAGGCAAAGCCAATGGCTCTAACTGTGGAAAGCTACAATCTCGACTGTGTACTGCTGAGTGTAGAGCTTCCCAGATAAAACCTCCTTCCTCAATGTCATCCTAATTTTCTGATATATAACACTGATCTTTTTTTCATTACCAATTTGAGATTTGATTAAAAAAATGAATAAAATGACCAACTCTGCACCTTACTAATCATGAACTAATGTAAAGAGCTCTGACTTCCAAACCCCACAATCCAACTAATGTAAAATAAAATGTATAAATAAGACTAATTAAGTAAAAAAAAAAAAAAAAAAAAAAAAGCATTTTTAGATCCATCTACCAGTTTAGTAACATGCAACCTTTTACGTCTTCTTTGGCTCAAATTTAAGGGTTGAAGTTTCTTGTTAACCTGACCACATTAGACAAGAAGAATGCTCTCTAGCTTCTCTTTTTATATTTTCTTTTTATTGATAAGCTTCTCTGGGTTTATCCAAGCTTTCATCTAGATCCAGGTGAAAACTCACTGCTCACTGGATCCTAATTTAGACACCAATAACATTTCAAAACTTATTTCAGATGATGTCATCTTAAGTGAGTACTGTACATGGTTACACTGTGCCACCTGGCACCTCCAGATTTAATGGTTCAAATCTCACCAACGTTCTGAGGGTGGAATTTGTTCTCAATGTTTTCACGTGCTTGGTGGGTTTCGTCTGCATATTTCTGTTTTCTGTTGCCCAAAGTCCATGATAAAGTATTTGTGCTTGTGCTCTGGAACGGGTTGGCGCTCCATCAAAGGTGTTGTTAGCTTGTGTCTTTAAGTCTGGAGCCGGATTTAGGCCACCTAGAGTGCCCAGTCCTATCAGTTATCCATCACTGCAGTGGCTGTTTGGCAGTATTGGGATTTGGGATGAATCTTAGGAAGAGGCTAGCTCCTTCAATCGTGGAGCCACTATTGCCACAGCAGACCATCAATCTGCACAACTTGGCACAGGTTTTACGCCGGATGCCCTTCCTAATGCAACTCTCCCATTTTACCCAGGCTTGGGACCGGCACTGCATACAGTGGCTGGGTAGTACGGAGTGTAGCAATCCATTCAAATTCAAGAGATGTTAACGTGTGTGAGACAGACAACTAGGACTATCAGGGAATCTGATACAAAAGGAACAAGTCGAAGAACAAAAACAATCTGATGACGCGTGTAAAAGTTAACTACTGATAAGACAATGCTCAACGCAGAGTGGCCATGTTCCTGCAGTTCCCATGGTGATGTTCGCATTCACATGTCAGGATCTTTTTCTTGGAAGACCAGCCAAACAGTCACACATCTAAACATGAGAAGAAGTACATTCACCATTTATTCTCATTATGCTTTCTTCTGTTTAGGACTTACGCTTACAGATAAAATTATATGTACACTCATTGTTAAGTACGACACCAGTGTTAATTGTTAGAAATTGTAAGAATTGCCAGATTATCTGATCTAAAAAAACAACGAAAACTGCAGTGGCAGTCACAGGAGAATGGGTTTCTCCAGTGAGTCTTGGTTCCTATATGAAGCATTTCAGCTCAGCAGAAGGATTCCTCTGTTCTACTGCACTCTGCTCTGTGTGGTTTCCTCGTGCATATGTGTGTGTGGCTATATCTTGTGGGTGTATTAAAGTCACTTCATCCCCAAAGCCCCCATTAACAGCTTCGTTAATCCTATTAAAATCAGTCTGCCATTAAATGAAGGAGAAAATCACACCAGAAGTAGGTCAAAATGATCATTTTACCCATCGACAGCCTTCCTTTCTACCGTTCCTATTAAATTTTGTATTCTTTTTTTTTTTACATTTTATTTTTCTATTGGACAATGCAATCACAGTTCGTTGCGTTTGCTCTGCAGGCAGGCATTGTACTGTAGCTCAAACACAGGCAAAAGTTTTTGTGCTTCCTATTCAACGTCGTATGAAGATTAATTACAGTGCCTGAAGACAGCTGCTCATAATCACACAGCTAATGAGACTGAGGGAACTGTTATGGATTGTTATATTGCACGTGTCAATCACAGAGTTACATGTAACTGAGGATGTTTTTATTGTTTCCTTCATACGTTATGTGCACCTATTAACAAATGACCCTCTGTCCGGATTTTTGCAGCTATGTGAACTCCACTTCCATCCCTCTTTCTTCCGTCGAGCCAGTCTTTAAGAAAAACATAGTGACGATTAATTCTCGCTTTCCAATACTCCATCAAACTTTCAAAATTCACAACAGCTCCTTCCTCAGGTAAGCCCAACCTACCACGTTTCACCACAGCCGCAACACAAGCATTAACTCCACGCTTTGTATATGATGTTAAAGAATTAGATCCAAGCCATTGACACAGTCCTTTGTTCTTTGGAAGATTAATGTGTCAGTTTATCACATGCTAAGAGATGGAGGACATACTGTATACCTCCCCACAGTGTTCAAAGCCATATAATTAATAGCCTGTTACATTTTCAGGACTACAAAGCATTTTTGTGATCAGTAATACCACTATAATGTATTTAAAAAATAGCTAATGAAAACATGAATGTTAAGCGTCCTTTAATGGTAAAGGATTAAGGACCTTCTAACAACTTGAACCGAACATATTACTCTACCACAAATTTTATCTTGGTGTTTAACAAGGGGGACAAGCATAGCATCTTTTCTTGCTAGTTAGCTACCATATAGGCAGCTGATGAACACTGATGAAATCTAAAGACCCTTATCAATCCCAATCATCTGTTTTAGCCACGGACACCTTCTCTGTATGCTACTTATGAGAATCATATAGAGTTAGGATTAGGGTTTATATATATACAGTCAGTCAAAAAAAATTATACACTCTTTATGAAAAGAAAAACTTGTATAAATATTTTAATACTAAATGTATTACTATATTATTATATTAATATTAATATTAATATTAATTATACTATTTTTTCCTGGCGTGTGTAAAACATTTTTGGTTGACTCTGTATAAACACCCAAAATAAATATTCTTTTGTATTACTATATTAAACTATAGTACATACCATAATATATCATAGTATTAATGTGGTATTTCAGACATTACCATAGTAGGCACCATAGGACGTCATAGAGTACTATGGCAGTTCAACTTATTACTATGGTAACTCCCATACAGGTGAATATTATGGTACTTATTGAGAACTACAGAAACTGGCTACCAAAGTTCAGCAAATATGGTATGCTTGTACATACAGTACTATACCGTACTACTGGTATAGTATAGTACAGTACAGTACAGGCTGTACCATATTATTGTATGTAATATTATGGGTTTCAACATACACTATGGTATTTAATTAATGTTACATAAATACAATGGTGTCATACTATATAAATATTACAATTATGAAACATAAACAGTTTCCTGGTACATATTCCATATTATCATGTTACAGTTCATGTCATGGTAGAACCATGTACTATACTATAGTATATGCACTTGTTATACCTACTATGGTACATGCATGTACCATAATGTACTATATGCACTAAATCAGAAAATAAGTACAATGGTACTGTCAAAAATGCTATGGTATAATATTCCCTTATACATAGTTTGCCGTGGTAAATGTTTATATGGGTAGGTTTGTTCACCAGGTGTTTTATAATAATAATAATAATAATCATAATAATAATATATATATATATATATATATATATATATATATATATATATATATATATATATATATATATATATATATATATATATATATTTATGACATGCCTAATGTATATACACTGTGTATATATTTGGAGCACCTAATTGATACAGACAGTACCATTACATTATAACTCCAATACAGCTGTTGCATATTTAAAAAGTTATTATAGTTAATAATCTACTGTTTCTCCAGTGTGGTTCAGTGTGTGTCTGGGTTGGTCACAGTTCTCAAGTGTATAGGTAAGTTAATTTTAGTTTTATTTAGTTTAATTTTATTTTTATCACATTGAAAAATGGCAACAACCAAAAGTGATTCAGTAATCATCGCACTTATCACATATTATTACTTAATTATTAGTATGCAGTTCCACACCTTCGTCATCAAGACATGTGTTAGCTATTATTGTCCTGTGTGTGTAGAGTGTGGTATCAGATCCAATTTCAGGACCCGGATTGTAGGGGGAAATACATCTCTCCCAGGGCAGTACCCATGGCAGGTTAGTTTGCAGTACCAGAACCAGTATCTCTGTGGAGGATCGCTAATCACCAACCAGTGGATAGTCACTGCTGCACACTGTGTATATGGGTGAGCAACTTCGGTTATTATGGTATGCTTATGTTATTATTTCATAACTACAAACTAGAGGTTGCAGCCATTAAAATCAGTAGTTAAGGATGGAAAAGTCTAGACTTGGTGAGCCCTAATAGTCTATCCACATGGTTTAATTCGAATGTATTTTATACAAAAATAGCTAATGATAATAAATCAACAGTGATTCAAGATACTGTTCAATGAGAAGATTTGAACTATACAGTACATTAGCTAAATACCTTCGTTCTATGGTCCTGCCGTTCCACTCCTCACTCATATTTCCATTGTTTTCCATGTAGTTGTTGAATACTATGCTTTACTGATTGGAAAAGTGAATAAAATTACTCCTTTTTTCCCCCTCTCTGTGCTTTAGCTTTGCTAATCCAGCTTTATGGACAGTTCAGTTGGACCTCACACACCAGCCTGTGAGTGGAGCAGCAGATCTCTCGGTGATGAAGATCTTTTTCCATAGTGCATATCAGCCTGAAGGCCTGAGCTACGATATCGCTCTCATTAAACTAACACAGCCACTCACATTCAATGGTAAGAGCTTCGCTTCTGATTATCTGATGCTAACTAAATTCCTGGTGAAGTCCTGTAGCATGTTTCACTTTTAGCAAATGCTTTTGGTAGCCCTCACAGCGCTTCTGGCAGAATTCTTGTTGATTATTTGACCAGTGTTCTTGGCAGAATTCACAGGGCTTAATTAAATTGTTTCATTTTCCTTCCCAGACCATTTTGAAGCATGGTCCATAAATTTCCAGTAGGAGCGATGCTCCAAAAGATTAATGTTAGTCTGCTTTGTCTATTTCACAAGCAATATTGATGTGTGCTGTGAGGCAACCCTTTTTCCTCTGTTATCCCCTCCACACAGAGCAATGCACCTGTTCCACTGGCAGTAAAAGCATGATGCTACCACCACCATGTTTAACAGATGGTTATGTGTTCTTGGGGTTGAATGCCTCACCTTTACACTTCCAAAAATGCTTTTTTTTGGAACACAGGTTTGTCAGTGGCAAATTATAGTTGAGCTTGACAGTATAGATTTTGTAGCAGGGGATTCTATTTGGATGGCAGCCTTTAAGTCCATGGCAATATATAAAGGAACTCAACTATGGTGTTTTCGAACTTCCAATTTATGGTAGGCTTCAGCCTTGGTGCTTTCTGGGTTGTTCCTCACCATCTGAACTAGGTACTAGATTTGATTATATATATGCTTAAATGTCATGTGACAGCTAGGTGGGTTAGTGGTTATTACTGTTGCCTTGCACCTCCAGGTCCCAAGTTCGATTCTCGAATTCTCGTTTGTTTGCACGTTCTCCCCGTGTTTGGTGGGTTTCCTCAGGGTACTCTGGTTTCCTCCCACTGTCCAATGACATGCAGTTTAGGAGTTCCCAAATTGCCCGTAGTGTGTGAATGAGTGTGTTGATTGGAGGTACAGTACAAAATGGGAATAAGTACAAAAGTACGTACAAAAAGTAAGTACAAAAATGGGAATGGTCACAATTGGCCTCCACAGTCCCTAGTTGGACTACAGTGGTTCCTGGATAGATGGAAATATCATGTACCATATAAAGCAATACATGGTTGTTTCTACTAATCTTCTGTTTCACACTCCTGTCCATTACGTGGTGGTAATGAACCAAATGCCTATAAGCTTAAAGGAGGCAACATTCTAGCAAATTGCAAATATTTGTGGAAGACGCAAGTGGTATATTTATAAGGAACTTGTCCATTTTGGACTATTAAATTTTTGAAAGTTTACCTAAATAATTTTAAAAGTGTGAACCAAATTAACCAACAAGGTTATATCACACAGCGATGATCTGAAATATAATATCTCTCAGCTGAGCGTAATAGCTGAGGCTAAACTTGATGTTAAGAACCTCCACTAGAGGTCACTGTTCAGGCGGTTGGATTCTCCCCGTGAGGCTCGGAGACGAAGGGCGGAGCCTCCCCGTGAGGCTCGGAGACGAAGGGCGGAGCCTCCCCGTGAGGCTCGGAGACGAAGGGCGGAGCCTCCTCGTGAGGCTCGGAGATGAAGGGCGGAGCCTCCCCGTGAGGCTCGGAGACGAAGGGCGGAGCCTCCCCGTGCAGCTCGGAGACGAAGGGCGGAGCCTCCCCGTGCAGCTCGGAGACGAAGGGCGGAGCCTCCCCGTGCGGCCCTGGAACTGGTGCTTTGGGGCCTCCCCGTGAGGCTCTGGAAGCGGTGCTTTGGGGCCTCCCCGTGAGGCTCTGGAAGCGGTGCTTTGGGGCCTCCCCGTGAGGCCTTGGACGAAGGTAGTGGGACCTTTCCCAGTTCTGCTGTAGGGCAAGCCGATGACCCTCAGCCTGCTTGCCCCAGCATTACGGTCCCAGCCCCCTCCAAAAAAATTTCTCCCGGGGGCCCCCCTCTGCTATGCCTTGGTTTGGTCGAGCATTCTGTCCTCCAACCGCCTGAACAGTGACCTCTAGTGGAGGTTCTTAACAGTACCGAGCGACCAGAACCACTAGCAGTCAATCCCCCTAGAGGCTAGCCTACTGGAGGCCAACCCTACGAGGGGCTCTCCAACCGCCTGAACAGTGACCTCTAGTGGAGGTTCTTAACACTTGAAGACTTTGGCAAAGTAGCTATACCTAACAGAAACTTTTACTAACATACAAGTTAAACTGATCTTGGGTCCAGCAGCTCCAAGAGACATTCCTGGTGTGAATCCACCATCCTTTTTCTCAGATCTGTTGTGAGCTCCTTGGACTTCTCATTGTGTGTTCGGTCAAACAAACTCATCTTTGTGCAATATATCAGCTGGCTAAAATTTCTTACACAAACCTGATTAAATCTCTCAGATTGTGAGATGTGCAGTACCTGGCGGGTAATGTTTAATTCTGTCCCACCAGGTCAAGTACAGCCCATCTGTCTGCCTAACACTGATGAAGAGTTCAGTTCAGGATCCATGTGCTGGATATCAGGATGGGGAGCCACAAAAGTAGGCGGTGAGTTCTAATTGGTACTTCAATTTTAAGGACACTTAATAGTGTTATGGTTCTTTCTAGCGAGCAACAAAAGGAGCACGTGAGGATGTCATTGTGTGACAGTATTCAAACAAATAACTTACACCAAATGTAGAAATTCAGGGTAAGTGAAAGACATCTATGTCACATAAAGACTTTTCCATGGGATAAAAACAAAACAAACAAACAAACAAACATAAAAAAAAAACATTCAATGTAAGGGAAATTATAACAATAATAAAATGAATAATTTGTTATAATAAATTATAACAATAATAATATAAATCAATTCTGGAGTGAACACATACATGCAGATTGATTAATGTAATTTAAAGCGACATCATTATGTATCCCTTTACATAAAACATGCATTTGGGGAGAGTCCTTGTTCCCCACATTAACAGAGCAGACATAAATGTTAGTCCCTAATCCTCTTTTGGTTTCTGGATTAAATATGGGGTATATCGAAAATTGTTTAAACATGTTTAAAAAAAAAAATCATAACCAAATGTAATTTATTGGCTTTTAATTCTCTCAATTCATCTTTATAGATTGTTTACTAGTCTATGAAAATCAAGTTTGGATATTTGTTGGGAATCAGATGTTTAAGCTTCTATATATATGTGTATAGGAGAGGTGAGTGCGTATCTACACTCCGTCCTGATTCCTCTCCTCTCTATTCGAGAGTGTGGAATCCCAGGACTTTCACCATGGAATATCTGCGCTGGGTATCTGACGGGTGGAGCCGGCACATGCCAGGTATGATGACTTCATAAGAGCAGAGATCAACACAATTTATATTGTCTTTTTAGTCATACAGTACCGTACAAATCTCTTGAGCCACAGATAATTTCTTAGATAAATAAAGAAATTTGAATGTTTTACTGAGACAGGCTGCAAAACCCCTAAAGATGCAATTAAAAAAAGTGAGAAAAAAAAAACTCAGCAGCAACCTCATTTCCCCTCTCATCTGTTCCAAACACTCAGCAGCATATGCCATCAACTACACCTGTTTCTCACTTGTCCATGCTTTAGTTAGGTGGATTCATTTTTATGCTTACAGTAAATGGTTCATAGGTCACTATGTTGTTTGACAACCAAAAAACATTCTGCTGAAACTGGTCAGATACAGGGACAGGATGGAAAATGAGAGCCAAAAAAATATTTTAGGGAACATGGAGAAGTATTCCTCAAGACTACATTAAATAAATTCAAGTGTGGATCTTTGGATGCTAAATATGGAGAAATGAGGGGTGGCTCAAGACCCTGTATTGCATGTACAGTACTGTACCAGGTTTTATATATTAATGTATTACAGTGTTATCATGATAGAGCTTTTTAGATAAGCATATTTACTTGTAACATAATGAAGGTTGTAACGAATATCCAGAAGCATTTTTAAATAAACCTGCACAACAGTGTGACTAAGAAAATTAAAGAGTGGTGACTTTAAAAGTGCCTTTTCCTCCAAAAAAATGTTTACTGCTTTTATAGCCAATGCTTTACTTTATATGTGTAATTATTTTATCCCATTACTTTTTAAGACATCTGTTATCTAGTCTAGTTACCTGATTACACATACCTGGCTTATTAAAACACACTGATATAATGTGCATGAGGACAGGGGGACAGCGGTGGTCCACTGGCCTGTCAAGCCTCTGTGTGGAAGCTGGCAGGAGCAGCAAGCTGGGTTCAAGGCTGCGGAAAACCGAACAGCCCAGGAGTTTACACAAGTATACCTTACGCTCTTTCGTGGATACATCAGACCATGGAGGTAAGACAGGAGTATGGCGTACAATATTGCATGACTCAAAGTGTTTTAGTCGTCTTATACAACAATACCATTAAATAACCTTTAATAAGGTTAATATGTACTGTTGTTAACAAATCACACCCCGTACAGCAATACAACAAGTTATCTCAAGTTATGATTTACACTATGACAGTTATAAAATAATATTTAAAAAATTATAAATATAAAATATAATTCCCTAACTAACCTCTTTTTTCTCACTTAAAATTAATAAATAAATCAATATAATTAAAGTTCAAAGCACTGATACTGGAGACTCCTTAGAAAAACAGTGAAATAAATCTCTTCACATCAAACTTCACCATAACAATATTTAAACATATATGTTAAATTTGTTTGTTAAGTACTGAAGGGAATTTCTGTTTAAAAGCTGAACACACGCCATTAAACCTAGGCAAAGATGAACATGAAATCACAAGCTAAGATGGGCCAGACAGACCGACAAAAGCTGAATATGCTCACGGATGTCTCGGAGGCCTTGAATGTGCCAACTTGGATAGCGTGAGTTATTGCTGTCATTCACATGATGGCAGCTGACACTGATTCTCCGTCCCCTCTTCCAAATTTATCATGCTATCGCTCCCTGTCCCAGTTGGCCTGGCTGATGGCCTGGCTGACTGCTGCACTTAACTCAAAACTCTTCCAAGCACAGATACTGACTTTTAATATGCTCAGTTAGTAGTGGCCCATAATAGACATACTGTAATAGACTTTCCAGCTTTTAGTAAAGGAAACTACAAAATTAATTTTGAAAAACACTCAAAAAAAAAAAAAGTCATATATAAGTGTGCCGATCCTTTGATCTTCAATAATGTTTATAATAATTCTGTGGTTATTTGTTTGTTTGTTTTTAACCTAATTACAAGAAGTGTTCAAGTAAAACTGGGACTAGTGATGAAATTTCCCCGTAGTTACAATGTATTAAATAAAATAATATCTTACAATAAAATTACAATATTTTAAAATTGTGTTCAATAGCAACTGTGTAATAAGACCATTTTATTCTAGTGCAACTCATTGCAATAGAAACTGTGCAATAAGAACATTTTAAACTGTGCAATATTACCCTTGAGCAATTTTAGACCTGGTGCAATTTACTCTGAAAGTGCAACAGTTGCATTGTTTCTCTTTTTCTTTTGTATGTATACACTGTACTGTCCCTGTTTTCTATTTGCACAGTTTTTTCTTTGTTGCTGTAACAAAGAAATGTCCCCACTGTGGGACAAATTAAGGTACATCTTGATTAGACTCTCCAGCCGCAATAAAACATTTGAATGGTGCAAACCTTTTACACAAGGCCATGCGTCCATGAATGTGACTGAGAAACTTTCTACCCTGATGGTATCCAAGCGCTAGTGAGACGCAGAGATAAGTGCATTAGTGTAGCAGAGGACTATATAAAGGAAATAAAGGAAGTTTTTACGCTTATAATTGTGTTCTGTTATTCCACACATTCAAAAGTCCCAGTTTGACTTGAACAGTGTCTTTTTTAACTGCATCACCAATGCATAAGAAGTTGCCTTTTAGACCACCGTCAAAGTGAAAGCTATGATTTACTATTTTCTTTTCGTCCTTCCCTTAGGAGGAAGAGGAACAAACAGTCTGAGCATCATTTCCGCACGGACCAGTCAATACAGATCACTCGCATCCGCTCAGAAGTGTACCACTATTGTACAGAAGTTGTACACCAGCTTCACACTGAGGCACAATCACAGTTTATCTGACTTATGCACTTAATAGCTGTTTTTTTTCTGTGCCGTCTCAGGCAGATCTGCATTAGCACACGCTTAAGTCACTGAAAACGTTTGACAGACTAATATATTGTATTTATATGCAGCATTTATTTATTTTGTCCATATATTGATTTGTATGCATTTTTAAACTACTACTTTTGCACTCATGGCTAAAAGTAGGATCTTGACAGATCATCGAAACAAATGACAAAAATACTGTAAATGTATGTCCTTCAGGACACTGTTCTTAGACAATGCATCACAGTGGCTAGAAAAAGAGACGAGTCATAAATTATTTCATTATTACCTAGGTAAGAGCTTATGAGCTAAGTAACAGTTTGGAGGACATGATCATAAATCAATGCTTGGCTCATTCACACCATATATTGTTCAGGTTTTTTTTTTTTAAATATGTAAATATACATATTTTATTCATACTTTCTAGGCAACCATATATATATATATATATATATATATATGGTTATAAGTGTTAACCCAAATAACCCAGAATATATTTTTATATTTTAAAATTTTTTTCTTTTTCAAAGAGTAGCCACCTTTTGCTTTGATGGCAGCTTGGCACACTCTTGGCATTCTCTTGTTGGATTCACGAGGCTGTCATCTTGGGTGCTTGGCCTTCACTCTCCGGTCCAATTCAACCCAAACCTTCTCATCGTCATTTAATGCAGCACCTCTTTCAATCTCCTTCTTGGACAAATATCTCTTACATAACCTTGAGGTGTGTTTGGGGTCATTGTCCTGTTGGAAAACAAATGATGGTCCCACTAACGGCAAACCAGATGGGATGGCATGTTGCTGGAAAATATTGTGGTAGTCATGCTAGTTTCAGTAGGTGTGCCCTCAATTTTGACTAGGACACCAACAGCGTTACCAGCAAAGCACCCCCACACCATCACATCTCCTCCACCTCCTGTTACAGTGGGAACCAACGTTGACTCTCTCTACATCTAACAAAGACATGGCAGTTAGAGCTAAAAATATCTAATTTAGCAAAAGGTGGCTACTTTAAAGACTTTACAGTATAGTGTAAAACATATTCTAGGTTAACTAACATATTTTTGTTATCTTCCATATTTGTTCTGTCATCATTTCAATATATTTGGCATTAATGTACAGTACAAGGTTGAAAGTAATAAAAAATTATGAAAAATCTTTAAATAAGAAGGTCTGTTCAAACTTTTGACTGGTACTGTATATATGCACACAATCAGAACCATACATAATATATATATATATATATATATATATATATATATATATATATATATATATATATATATATAATTTTTTTTTTTTTGCATTTGGTCACTGTACACCACCGCACTGAATTCAAAATGAAAAACTCAAGATGCGAGCGAAGTCAGGACTTCACAGCACAGACAGTTTTAATTCAAGAGGACAGCTGAAAGTGTAGCATTAACCATTCAGGAATTACAGCCATTTTCATATTCACAAACTCACTAAGACACATTTTGGGGCGCATTTAAATAATGCAACAAAAGAACACAATTACAAACATACAGTAAGGATTGCCTTTGGACCCATGGACATGACCATGCTGAGTTTCTCCCCTCGAGATTCTTTGCCAGCCCTTAACTTCAGCTGGACTCTACTGCTGCTTGTTTGTGGGTCTTTCTGCCTGATGTATTGGCTTGAGAGCAGGTGACTCAACCAGTACAGGATGATATCCCATTGTTTGCCTTTCGCTGTATGTTTTGGGGCATTATCCATCTGTAGTATTAAGCAGCGTCCCGTTGGTTCTAGGCAACTATATATATATATATATATATAAGGTTATAAGTGTTAACCCAAATAACCCAGAATATATTTAATATTTTTAATTTTTTATATTTTTCAAAGAGTAGCCACCTTTTGCTTTGATGGCAGCTTGGCACACTCTTGGCATTCTCTTGTCGGATTCACGAGGCTGTCATCTGGGGTGCTTGGCCTTCACTCTCCGGTCCAATTCAACCCAAACCATCTCATCGTCATTTAATGCAGCACCTCTTTCAATCTCCTTCTTCACTGATGGCCCTCGTCTGTGTGGTCATGACTGGGTCTTTCAACAGGACAATGCTGCAGTTCACAACGACCACCTGACGATGACTTCTTCCAGAACAATAACGTTGCACTTCTGGACCATACTGCGTCTAATCCTGGAAGAAATCCCCTTGAGAATGTTTGGGGATGGATGGCAAGGGAAGTTTACAAAAAAGGACGTCAGTTCCAGATTGTGGATGCCCTTCGTGAAGCTATCTAACAGTTGCGTCAAGCATGCCGAAACAAGTTTGAAGTTATCAACAAGAATAGTGGCGCTACTCACAACTGAATCCTTTTCTGACACTTTTAATTCTGTTCGTAAGGTTTTTTTTAAATGCAGTTTTCAATAAATTGGCAATCTCTGTTTTCTTGTCTCTTGCTCCTTTTTCTTTTCATATTTTCAACTCACCTGCGTGAAATGCGAATACTTGGAATGTTTCCCCTGGTCTTAGGATTTTGTTCAGGAGTGTGTGTGTATACTGTACACACGTGGACAAAATTGTTGGTACCCTTCGGTCAATGAAAGAAAAACTCACAATGGTCACAGAAATAACTTTAATCTGACAAAAGTAATAATAAATAAGAATTCTATGAATGTTAACCAATGAAAGTCAGACATTGCTTTTCAACCATGCTTCAACGGAATTATAAAAAAAAAAATGAACTCATGGAACAGGCCTGGACAAAAATGATGGTACCCCTAACTTAATAGTTTGTTGCACAACCTTTTGAGGCAATCACTGCAATCAAACGATTCCTGTAACTGTCAATGAGACTTCTGCACCTCTCTGCGGGTATTTTGTCCCACTCCTCATGAGCAAGCTGCTCCAGTTGTTTCCGGTTTGAAGGGTGCCTTTTCCAGACAGCATGTTTCAGCTCCTTCCAAAGATGCTCAATAGGATTGAGGTCAGGGCTCATAGAAGGCCACTCTAGAATAGTCCAATGTTTTCCTCTTAGCCATTCTTGCATGTTTTTAGCTGTGTGTTTTGGGTCATTGTCCTGTTGCGAGACCCATGACCTGCGACTGAGACCCAGCTTTCTGACACTGGCCAGCACATTTCTCTCTAGAATCCCTTGATAGTCTTGAGATTTCATTGTACCCTGCACAGATTCAAGACACCCTGTGCCAGATGCAGCAAAGCAGCCCCAGAACATAACGAAGCCTCCTCCATGTTTCACCGTAGGGACAGTGTTCTTTTCTTCATATGCTTCAAGTATAATTAGCAAAATTTGCCTTGACAAAAAGGTCCATTTTTGTCTCATCTGTCCATAGGACATTCTCCCAGAAGCTTTGTGGCTTGTCAACATGTAGTTTGGCATATTCCAGTCTGGCTTTTTTATGATTTGTTTTCAACAATGGTGTCCTCCTTGGTCGTCTCCCATGTAGTTCACTTTGGCTCAAACAACGACGGATGGTGCGATCTGACACTGATGTTCCTTGAGAATGAAGTTCACCTTGGATCTCTTTAGAAGTCTTTCTGGGCTCTTTTGTTACCATTCGGATTATCCGTCTCTTTGATTTGTCATCAATTTTCCTCCTGCGGCCACGTCCAGGGAGGTTGGCTACAGTCCCATGGATCTTAAATTTCTGAATAATATGTGCAACTGTACTCACAGGAACATCTAGCTGCTTGGAAATGGTCTTATAACCTTTACCTTTAACATGCTTGTCTATAATTTTCTTTCGAATCTCCTGAGACAACTCTTTCCTTCGCTTCCTCTGGTCCATGTTGAGTGTGGTACATACCATGTCACCAAACAACACAGTGACTACTTGGAGCCCTATATATAGGCCCACTGACTGATTACAAGATTGTAGACACCTGTGATGCTAATTAGTGGACACACCTTGAATTAACATGTCCCTTTGGTCACATTATTTTCAGTATTTTCTAGGGGTACCATCATTTTTGTCCAGGCCTGTTCCATGAGTTTATTTTTTTAAATAATTCTGTTGAAGCATGGTTGAAAAGCTATCTATCAACCACCAGCTGACTATCATTGGTTAACATTCATAGAATTTTTTTGAATTATTACTTTTGTCAGATTAAAGTTATTTATGTGACCATTGAGAGTTTTTCTTTCATTGACAGAAGGGTACCAACAATTTTGTCCACGTGTGTATACACACACACATATAAATTACTTTTTTTCCCCCACAGCCCTCAAAAATGTACTTTGATTTTGATGCATGTAGCTAAAAAAGATGAAAATAAACAACAAGCAAAGGCACTTTACTCAATGATTGAGTTTATTATAAAACAGTGAAAGGCAAACATGAGCGCGAGTGTGAAAAGCAGCTCGAGTAGCTTAAAAAGAGTTTTTTGATTTTTAATTGAATATTTCACCTGAAAAAAATGTTTCTAATAATAAATGAAGGCGGTTTGGGGCATGTTAGAATTATGCCCATGTAATCATACTCATTCAAAGTTAGCCAAGTCCTATTAGCATCACATTAGCATGTTCAGGTGTGGTGTTTGGTTTACAAAGCTTGAAGGGAAACATGCAGCATGTGGAATCCCACCATGCAAAAGAAAATAACGTCAAATCAGAGCTGATCTTTTCACCGCACACAGTGACAGCTGAAAAATAAAACCACGCCATGATAAGAAAGCTTAAGAGAAAGTGGCAAAAAATAAAATAAATCGAAATCTGAAATGACAAAAGAGCTCATAATTTCTATTAACGGATAGATTCCAGAAATTAAAAATGTTCATGATTTGGCAAAATGCAGTCAAAATCCAACAACTACAAGAACAACAAAAATATGGGCTACAGATTTAATGAAGGTGATACGGTGCATACCAGGAGTGAAGGATTTAAGAAATTCAAATGGCCGTCTGTACATTTTTTTCTTAATTGTTTACATTTGTGCAACTTCACACATTGTCTGTAGGCCTACACATTTTCTACTGTAAAGTATAACAATGCTTGAAAATAATAGTGTTTTTAATTCTTTACAGCAATAAAGTACAAACCCATGCAATAAATCTTGACATACTCAAAACACTAATTGTCTCAGCTCAGTTGTGATGGAAAACATGTTAACGGAGGCCAAAATTGCAATAATGGAAATAAATATCGAAATTTTGATTGTGTTCTTTATCAAAAGCCTTGATTAGATCTAACTATTTTAAGGCTAGTCCAGGCATACATGGGTATTTTTAAAAACATTTTTCCTTCTTCGCTTTCAAAAGAAATCTTCATTTACATTAAAAAAAAAAAAAAGCAAAAACATGCTGTCAAAGCATGCCAAAGCCATTTTGGCCAATCAAAAACCTTGAGAAAAAGTTCTCCATAGTACGTCAACCAAACACAGGAGACACGGCATATGAAATGCACACTCTTATAATCCAACGATGCCTTTTCCTGTCCACACGTCTACACTGAAAACTAAATTTCTAATTATCTTCACTGCAGAAGTCTGGGTCTGCATATGGACAAACGGCCAAAACACACGTCCTTAGGCTTTAGAAATACCGGTGTACATGGTGACAAGGCCTAAGACTGTTATAATGTGCATCCTAAAAAAATGTACCAGCTTCCCCTTTTTAAATAATATTTGTTGGAAAAATTTACGAGTTTTGATTCTGTTTTTAATCACACCTTGGTCGAGATTCCTTACATCCGTCAGATCAGAATCGAGGACCTTTCAGTCAGAATATTGGACTGTAATGTAATATTTCATTGGCTAAAAGCACAGTGTACATAGTTGTAGGTATGTTAACCAGAGACCTGCACACTTCTTCGGACTATGCAGAGATCTACATTGTCTTGATAATGAGACAGATAATGAGACAGAGTTCATGTTACACTGGAATTTTAGATTAGATCGGTTGCTTTTCTTGGAGTAGAAGAAATATATAAATAATATATAAATTATTTATTTTGGGGCATTATATTGGGTGTCTTCTGATTCAGTAAATGAGTGAATCAGGATCTACATGAAAATAAATTAACTTTGTTACTTATATTGTCGATTTCATACACGCTGTACGACACCATTTTGAAGCACCTATGACGATTATACCTGCTAGAGGGCACTAAACATTTTCTTGCTGCTTAACTATTTACTTCATGACGCCTTAGACAGTGGATTGGACATTATAACTAGACAGTAAAGAGCAAATATGTAATAATTGACAAATGTGACCCGTCATATCAAATCAAGTTTAAATCCTTAACAGTAAAAAACTTTAAAGCACTTAAATGAACACTATCCAAGCTAGTTACTCCAGTTGTGATAGAAAAACACGCATTTTCTCTATGAAGCTGCGCTGCTGGTGATGTTATTTTAAGGAACTCCTGGCGTCAAAAATGAGGCTAAGGGTTCCTTCTTCCATACCATATCACGGAATCCTCATTTCAATATTATAAAAACAAGATTTCGCCCGCACCCCAACCCCCCCCCCCCGCGTAAACAAACTCGCACTGGTGGTATCTCAACAACTGAAAAATCAAAACGAAACTTATTGAACCAGAAATCTGAATATATGCAGAACTCAAACCACCCAATAACACCCGATTCGATGTGATGGGTCACAAATTAACTTTGTACCGCATAATTAAACTTAAGCACCTCATAAGAATGTGTTTTTGAAAGGAAAAACAGACAACGGTGTGTAAAAACAGGATCGTAACTCAGAGTGGGAATGTACTGGTAATTGATTAACTGTTAGATCACTTTAGATGCGTGTGGTTTTTCCTGAAAACTAAAGCTGTAGCAGAAGTGCTAGTCAGTTTAATTAGACAAAAATCAGGCCAGTTTCAATTCATAAAACGAAACAGTTTCTTTTTTTTTTTTCCTCCAACTTATCACTATAGCAAAAGCTCTTTCTTTGAATTGTCAGGTATTAAGCTTTATCAAAATTCCCCCAAAACTGGGCCATCATTTTTTTTTATTTTTAAAAGTGACTTTTATCATAATCACCAACATAAGTTGTCCATTACCAAAAAACACAGCAAAACTGAGCCAAAGCAAAAGGGCATCGATTCATCAGCAGTGTAAATATAAAAATAGTTTCTTCTTCTCTGGTGTCTGAAAACATCGCAAACACAGGCATGCAAGAGACACAAGCTCATCCAAGGAGACGAGGACAAGTAAAAAGCCAAATCATCCAGCATTGACCCACGCCTTCTCTTTTCTTTTGGCTGTTTTCAACATGGCTGTTTACAGTAACATACGAAAAAGTGCATGAGGTTTCCTTTGTGCTGCTGAACAGACAAACAAACAAAAACAAAAACAAACAAACAATAAAACACACTTTTGAAATTAAACTGATGCATATCCTCACTGTGCAAGAAACCCCAGACATTGTTATACAATTGTGCTTATCATTTGCGTGTGTGTGTATGTGTACATGAACTGCATTGTTTGTTTGTTTGCTGTTGTTTTTTTTTTGGCGTGTATGGCTTTAAGCCTTTCAATCGATTAAATCATCAGGATGTTTGACAACCTGATTGTCCGTAATGTGACGTACAGTACGTGAACATGCACTTGACCGCACAGTGAGAAAATGTCTCTCCTTCTTTCATTTCTTTATCTTATTCCTTCGTTTGTTTTTTTTTCACTTTCTTAAACAATATCTATTTAACAATATCCTTTAACGTGTCTCTCGACATCCCTGGCAGAGTGTGTGTGTGTGTGAGTGTCTAAGGGTAAATCTAATTTCTCATTCCTACAGTGAATCGCTGGTTTCCAGACCTAGCCTGGTCATGTCGGAGTGGGATAGATTGTCCTCTTCATCTTCTTCCTCGTCCTCTTCGTCATCCTCGCTGTGGCCGCCCATCATCACTTGCTGCATGGCCAGCGTCGCTCCGTCCGACGTCAGCGTCTGCAGCCTGTCTTCTCCCACCATGCTGACTGATACCAAGGTACCTGAGCACATCAACAACAGTGAAATGGTGTCCAATTGACATTAATCCTAAACCTGTGAACATCAGTAGAACAAATTAAGGAAGCGGTTGGTAATTTTATCTTCATTTGCGAGTCAGACTGCGAATGCACTGAAAAGCCTTTGTATTTCATTCTAACTGATCCCCTCTTATTTTTCAAGTAAAAAAAAAACTAAACTGTAACCTGAAGTGAAGAAACGAGCATGTACATCAAGTACATCTTTAAATGCTGCTTCACGTCTTCATTTTGCTTTAATCTCAAAAGCACTCGCTGTCAACTTCCGTCTGTAAATATCACATTGTTTATTTATAACTATATGCTCGAACATACCATCTTCCATGGTAACCTGTTGCTGGGAGACTGAGGAAGCGAGGGAGTCTGGCCAGAAGCGCTGAAGTGGACGAGTCTGTGGTGTTTTCTTCTTGTTCTTCGGCACCTCCGATGAGCTGGCGTCCAGCATCGGCTGCAAGATCCGCCTTCGTGCATTTATGAACCTGACGAATCAGGGACGAAGGATTGATCCATCAGAAATGTGAGGAAAAACAGGAATTTCCACACAAAATAAATAAATAAATAAAATAAAATTCTGAAAAAACTTTTTTGACTGTGTCCTGGAATTTTTTTTTCAGTTATATTACTATAGGGCTAGAAAATGTTCTGGTAAAAAAAAATATGATACAGGAGCAATGTCCGAGTTTCCATCCATTATCAATACCAATACACTGTGTGATGAAGCCGATTCCAGGGAAAATACAAGCACACACATTATATATACACACACACAAAATTTGGAAACACCAATTAGCCTACAGGGCATATCCATGGACTGTGGGAGGAAACTGGAGTATCTGAAGGAAACCCCCAAAAAATCATAAGGGGAACATGCACATGGACTAGAGACGGGATTCGTTCCCACAGCCGAGGTGGTGCGAGGCAAGAGCGCTAACCTCTAACCCGCCTGTTTTACTGGCTGTTTTCATGTTTATTTTGTGCAAAAGAAAGAAAAAAAAGAAGGATGTCTGGCTCTTTTGAAGCAAAATATGAAGAATTGGCGCAAGACTTTTTGCACAAAACTGTCCAAGTTATAAAAATCTAAAAATCTTTATTAGATTTGATTTGCTTCCATTGCACCGCTACTAAAGAGCTCTTTTATTTGTTGACGTGGACTCACCAGTTGTTGACTTGCAGCAGGGTGAGGTTAGTCTGCAGGGCAATCTGCTTCTTCTCTTCTTCTGTGGGATATGGATGCTGAGGGACGAAACATTTATGCATTTAGAATCATTTCATCCGTGTGTCCACCTCACTCAATCTGGGTTTATCTCAATGTGATCTCATACATTGACTTTCTTTAATGTAAGGAATGTAATTTTACACACCTTTGGGTGAAGCAGGATAAATTTAAGTGGTGAGTAGAATGAATATCAAGTTACTGAAGGGGATAACACTACTGAACTGACGGCTGCAAATAGTGTATATGAGTGAATATTCCTAATCGGGCGTGTACCTGAAATCCACGCCTCGTTATCTCTTATGTATTAAAAATCGACGTGGTGTGTGTCTTATTAGAACAATGTCTCACTGTGAGATGACACTCCGTTGCGAGCCTGATCTCCTCATCGTGCCTGATGACCTTTTATTATCTCCTCTAACCGTCTAGTCAGATGAGGGAGCTGACGTGTGTGGTGTACGGCCATTTGTGAATGTCTGCTTCCAGCCATCATGTGTCTGTCATCCCTTTCTCAAACCTTTTTTAACTCTCTTTCTTTCTAAGCCCTGAGCTACTCTGGTGAGCTTTTCATTTGTTAGATGAGTCTGGATGTGACAGGGGAAAAAAATCTGATTTATTACACAGTCATGTGGGGAGAAAAAATTTAAGCCAAAAATAAAAATGCTCTAGTGCTTAAGTGCTTACTGCAAGTGAAAATATCTTAAAAATCAGCAACTATATTATGCAATTATTTTACATATACTGTTATATTGTATTATTAAGAATAATATATTTTACTTTCAAATCCTAAATGGTTTATCCTATTACGAAATCTGTATAGAAATAAACAACTGAAATAGGCAAAATGACTGATTTGTACAATATTGTATTACAATGAAATGAGGGACGTTCAAGTCAAAGCAGGACTTGTGATGAACATAGATGGACATTTACAAAACACCACATTCACATTACAGGAACTCGGCTGGGAGTTATTCCCACATCCCCTGTACAGTCCTGACCTCACTCCAAGCCATTTTCACATGTTTGGGGCATTGAGGGGGGTTCCTGGGAGGCCAGTGTTTTTATTCTCATAACTGTGTTTATTTATTCTGCACAATCAAAAGTCCTGGTTTGACATGAACAGTGGAAAAGTATGTATAATAATCAGGATTAAAAGACATCCTGAGTCAACAAGGCAGTGGATTTAAGTTCATAGCTTAATAATATTTCACTCATTATTTTAGACTTGATTTTTTAATGAGATTTTTGCGGCTCCATTCCTCTCCTCTCCTCTATATACACAGTATATTTTTAAAAAACCTCTCTCTTTCTCAGTCTATACCACTTTATCCTGTATTAAAGGGTTGCGGGGGGCCTGGAGCCTATCCCAGGAGGCTTAGGGCACAAGGAGGGGTACAACCAGGATAGGGTACCAATCCATCGCAGGGCAATATATAAACTATTTGACTAAATACTACATTCCCAAATAAAGGAGTGAATTCTTTTCCTTACTCCGATGTGCTGGAAGAGCCAAGAACGCATGACGCTGGTGGCGTGCTTGGGCAGGATACCACGCTTGGTCTTAGATGAGCTTTCATCTTGACTCAGGAAACTGAGATCCTGGTTCAGCTGTAACTGGAGCTGAAGAAACAGACACACAGTGTTTTAGTTGATGCGTTTGTAGTCCTAATCCGGTACTGTTTCAAACAACTTGGTTCCCATTTGGCAAAAACGGGTTCAGTTCTGGCCCCAAAACACTGCTGGTCTGAAACTTACACACGTGGACAAAATTGTTGGTACCCTTCGGTCAATGAAAGAAAAACTCACAATGGTCACATAAATAACTTTAATCTGACAAAAGTAATAATTCAAAAAAATTCTATGAATGTTAACCAATGAAAGTCAGACATTGCTTTTCAACCATGCTTCAACAGAATTTAAAAAAAAAATAAACTCATGGAACAGGCCTGGAGAAAAATGATGGTACCCTTAGAAAATACTGAAAATAATGTGACCAAAGGGACATGTTAATTCAAGGTGTGTCCACAAATTAGCATCACAGGTGTCTACAATCTTGTAATCAGTCAGTGGGCCTATATATAGGGCTCCAGGTAGTCACTGTGTTGTTTGGTGACATGGTATGTACCACACTCAACATGGACCAGAGGAAGTGAAGGAAAGAGTTGTCTCAGGAGAGTCGAAAGAAAATTATAGACAAGCATGTTAAAGGTAAAAGCTATAAGACCATTTCCAAGCAGCTAGAATGTCCTATGGACAAAATGGAACTTTTTGCCAAGGCAAATTTTGCTAATTATACTTGAAGCATATCAAGAAAAGAACACTGTCCCTACTGTGAAACATGGAGGAGGCTCTGTTATGTTCTGGGGCTGCTTTGCTGCATCTGGCACAGAGTGTCTTGAATCTGTGCAGGGTACAATGAAATCTCAAGACTATCAAGGGATTCTAGAGAGAAATGTGCTGGCCGGTGTCAGAAAGCTGGGTCTCAGTCGCAGGTCATGGGTCTTGCAACAGGACAATGACCCAAAACACACAGCTAAAAACACCCAAGAATGGCTAAGAGGAAAACATTGGACTATTCTAAAGTGGCCTTCTATGAGCCCTGACCTCAATCCTATTGAGCACCTTTGGAAGGAGCTGAAACATGCTGTCTGGAAAAGGCACCCTTCAAACCGGAAACAACTGGAGCAGCTTGCTCATGAGGAGTGGGCCAAAAGGTTGTGCAACAAACTATTAAGTTAGGGGTACCATCATTTTTGTCCAGGCCTGTTCCATGAGTTCATTTTTTTAATAATTCCGTTGAAGCATGGTTGAAAAGCAATGTCTGATTTTCATTGGTTAACATTCATAGAATTCTTATTTATTATTACTTTTGTCAGATTAAAGTTATTTCTGTGACCATTGTGGGTTTTTCTTTCATTGACCGAAGGGTACCAACAATTTTGTCCACGTGTGTATGCCGCATTCGACTAATGCTCTTAACTCGTAAATAGGGAAGGAAACACAGAAACTCTGAATGTGGCTTATGGCATCATGAGAACATGGCTGCTCTCACAGTCAAAATACCACTTCACTACTAGAGTTTAGAGCAGTATTTATTTTACATCCAAATTTCCATGTTTTTCCCATTTTTGTAGCTCGAACATGCCAAGCTCAAAAACATTCCCACTTCCACTCTCAGATAATCACAGCAAAAGATGGCTTGATGTCAGGAACTTTCCTCACTATGACAACTAGGGCAGCTTAAAATACTTTATAGTTATGATTGCAACTAAAACGATACGAGAATTCATATCGGCAGGTTTCGTGTAAAATTCAACACTGCACTCACACTAAAAAGAAAACAATTTTATTGATAATTGCACTAAACTTAATGATAGAACTGACATGATGGCTAATGTTAATGCAAACAAAACCTTTGTAAGGAAACAATACAGTTGTAATTACATAGCTTTAAAAGAATAAAAAACATCTTGACCGATGTGTAACAACTGTTTTTATACTGTGGGGATAAAAGATCAAATGTGTTCTCAAAGCTAAACGCACAAAAATGTAAACTTGGTTGCTATCGTTCCAAGCTGCGCATGATGATTCGGATCCTAAACAAATGGACTGCAATGATGAAAATAAAAATCTGCATTTAATAGGGTTTAGCCATAGCAGCTTTTTTTTTTTTTTTTTCAAAAGTGTGTGTGTCACCTGTGAGTTCTGGATGCGTATTGTGCCAGGTGAGAGACCCTGGGTAACCACCTGGCCTTGTGGAGTCACAACAGTTACGGGCTGATAGACTGTGCCACCTGAATGCACGCGCACACACACACACACACACACACACACACACACACACACACACACACACACACACAGGGAATTGCATCACAAATTCAGTCCATGTTTTGCTAGATAGTGTAACATAATGGTGTATGAAGGACAGGTTGTTAAAGCAGCAGTGCGTCTGCTCAGAAACATACCTGACATCACCTGTGTGGGGTTTACTGCCGTCACGGTAAGGCTGCCCTGTTGTAAGGCGGATGTTGGTAGTACGATCCCCTGCGGACTCACAGTCCCAGGGAAAGAGCTAGGGGTCTAAGAGAACACACACACCCACATGCAAACACACATTAAATATTGTTTAAACATCCCCACTAAACATTAAAGGGGCAGTTTGCAACAAAGAACATTCCGCTCATAAGTAAGTTTCAGTTTTAACAGTTGGTGGAGCAGTTCATTTCAATATATACAGTATATATATATATATATATATAGGGTGGGCCATTTATATGGATACACCTTAATAAAATGGGAATGGTTGGTGATGTTAACGTCCTGTTTGTGGCACATTAGTATATGTGAGGGAGCAAACTTTTCAAGATGGGTGGTGACCATGGTTGCCATTTTGAAGTCGGCCCTCTTGGATCCAACTTTTGTTTTTTCAATAGGAAGAGGGTAATGTGACACATCAAACTTATTGGGAATTTCACAAGGAAAACAATATTGTGCTTGGTTTTAACGTAACCGTATTCTTTCATGAGTTATTTACAAGTTTCTCTTTGTTCACAGCCATTGACATGTATGGCTGATTCATATGAAGAGGTTAACACGTGATGAGCGGATCGAAATTGTGTTGATATCTGGTGAACGCAGTAACCGGGTCATTGCAGCAGATTTCAATGCAAGACACCCTACGAGACCACCCATCTCCCATGCTACAGTTAGTAAACTGCTTGCTAAGTTTCGTGAAACTGGTTCAGTGTTGGATTTGCCAAAATGTGGGCGCATGAAAACTGTCACTAATGAACAAACATCAGTGGCTGTCCTAGCTTCATTCAGCAAGAGCCCACAGCGTAGCACTCGCCGCATGTCACTGGAGAGTGGCGTTAGTCGAACATCCCTTCGGCGGATATTAGCTACTCACAAATGGCACCCTTACAAACTCGAGCTACTGCAGCATCTGAACGAGGATGACCCAGATCGGCGCACACAATTTGCAGAATGGGCAAAACAAAAATTGGAACAGGACCCTCAGTTCACGCAGAAGATTTTGTTCAGTGATGAGGCAAACTTTTATGTGAATGGTGAAGTTAACAAACAAAACCACCGCTATTGGTCTGACACTAACCCACATTGGACAGATCCCTCCAAGACTGTTGGAACAAAAAAAGTGATGGTATGGTGTGGTATATGGGGTACAAAGATAGTGGGGCCATTCTTCATCAATGGAAACCTCAACGCCACTGGATATTTGAAATTGCTACATGATGATGTGTTTGCTTCTTTATGCACTGAAGCTGGCACGTTCCCTGAGTTTTTCCAGCAAGATGGTGCACCACCACATTATGGGTGTCAGGTCTGAGCATTCCTAGATGAACAGTTTCCTGAAAAGTGGATTGGTCGTCGTGGGCCAGTTGAATGGCCCCCAAGGTCTCCCGATCTGACCCCCTTAGACTTTTATCTTTGGGGTCATCTGAAGGCAATTGTCTATGGTGTGAAGATACGAGATGTACAGCACCTGAAACTACGGATACTGGAAGCCTGTGCTGGCATTTCTCCTGCGGTGGTGCTATCAGTGTGTGAAGAGTGGGAGAAGAGGGTTGCATTGACAATCCATCACAATGGGCAGCACATTGAACACATTTTATAAGTGGATCCAAGATGGCGGACTTCCAAATGGCCACCATGGTCACCACCCATCTTGAAAAGTTTGCCCCCTCACATATACTAATGTGCCACAAACAGGACGTTAATATCACCAACCATTCCCATTTTATTAAGGTGTATCCATATAAATGGCCCACCGTGTGTGTGTGTGTGTATATATATATATATATATATATATATATATATATATATATATATATATATATATATATAGCCTGGTTTGCTAATTAGTTTTCACATTAAAATATATTTATAATTAACAAAAATATGGAACATGCACACAATATATGGTATCATATAGTCGACAGTATATTATGTTACAGTTTTGTGCCACTAGGCCGTGTGTGTGTGTGTGTACCTGAGCCTGTGTAGGTGAGTACGGACTGGCCGGGTCAGTGCTGCTCAGCAGAGTCTCGCTGTTCATCTTAGTCTTCAGGCAGGCGATATAGCGGCTGCAGAAGTCTTTACACAGGTCGCTCACTTTCTCCAGCTCCAGCAGGTGGATACGCAACACCTGAATCGCCTTCACCATCTGTTTCAAATCATTGTAAAGTACACAGGCTCCATTAGTATCGACAGTGACACAGTGCGGCGGCCCGAGTCTCGTATTTCAGGCTTTAGCAGCTGTGATAACGTCTTCTCTTACAATGTCTGAGAAAGACCTGGAATTCCTAATGGGCTGAGGCTACACACTGACTGCGTTCTGTCTTGTAAAGGAAAAAGACAACACAACAACAGGAAATGATGAGAGGGCAGCTTCGTCTAATGAACAGAAATATCCTTAATCTTTCCTGTTGACGAGTCAGGAAAAGTAAATTCAGTATCATTGCAAAAAAAACAAAGAGTAAAGCAATAATTGTATAAAGTAACATTTTATAATAATATAATATAAGTAATATTTTAGAAAATGACAAGAAAATGTTCCCTCCAAATACAAAACAAACAAACAAGAAAATGAAGCCACAGCCTCATTTCCCCTCTCATCTGGTCCAACCACTGAGCATTCAGCATCATCAGTATACTGATCACCGGCCTGATGATGGACTTCATGCCTTAAGTTAGATGTTTCTTTTTAGGTTTGAATGATTCATAGGTCACTGCATGGCTTAACAAACAACAACATTTCTCTGAAACTGGTCAGGTACAAGGACCGGACTGAAAATGAGAGCCAAAACCTACTATCCCTCAAGACTAAATTGAAAATAAAAAAAGTCTGACTCTTTTAAAGCAAAATATAATTAAATGAGGGGTGACTCGAGACTTTAACACAGTACTGTTTATATAATATTAATATATTTCATATTAATGTATTTGACCTGCACCTGATGAGGCCTGTTTTATATACAGGTAGTCCCCAACTTACAAATGAGTTCCATTCCGGGAGCATGTTCATAAGTCCGATTTGTTCTTAACTCCGACAAAGTGAGTCTTATACACCTTTGACACGAATATACAATGTAAAACCTTCACGTTCCCTTGACTAAATCGGTCCCCTTTCCCCACACTGCCAAAAACCGTAACTGCGCCTAAGGAAATGAATCTCATACAAATGTAACAGTGTTGTCGCTCCACCTTCAAATTGCGAGGGGAATCCCAGACACCATTTTGTCTCAGAGCTGTTTTCTACTCTATTGGACTGTGAACTCCCCATTTCTCCCCACACTCGCCATTTTCTATCATCATGCATTGTGCAGATTCATTGACTCATTTCTCCCACACCCCCCGTACACACACACACAATTTACCGGACTTTTTTATATATTCACTTGCACACTGAAAATATTGTATATAATACTAGATATTGGTATCTAGTTCACTAAAGCGTCTATTTTTTGTAAGATACAAGTGAGCTACTTCCATGATTGAACCGGAAGTAGAAGCGCGGCCTTCTGTAACTCGAATGTTCCTAAGTCTGGGACTACCTGTACTGATTTTCTAGCAAGTTTTGTCTCTTCATCCGTTTCACTCTTCAAACGAAAAATATACAGAACGGTACAGAACTCTCAGGTTAAAATTATTTAATTTAAATTCCAATCTACTTCCAGGCTCGCAGAAAATAACCTCTCCACTGCAGAATAAAGAAGGATATTAGATACCTGACTGCCAGACCACTGAAATGCGCTTGCCCACGTGCTGTACGCTAACAGGCACTCAACATCCCATTAGGGACCCTGTATTATTAATTTATGCATGAGTAAAGATGTCCGGCCTGGCATAATTAGACCTCTGCTTATTTTTACTTTACAAGTTCTCACTGCTGCATGACAGAGAAAAAATAATTGTAAAAAAGCATGTTGTTGTTATATTAAAAAATATCATGATTACAAAACTGGAACATTTTATTTCAACCAATCAGAAGAATTCCAATATTGTGATAACAAATAAAAACTGTTAAATATTGTGTCGCTTTTACTTCTTATTAAAGAGACAGTAGTGGGACAGATGGAAAGTAATGAAAACTCCTCACCAGGCTGTCGAGCTCGGGGTCCTCGCTGAAGAACGACTTGCTCTCCTTATCCTGACTCCGCACAAAGTTCTGGATGTCCATGTCAAAGCTGGCCGACGTCACGCACTCAGAGCGCTGCGTGGACTGCTCACACTTCTCAAACAAAAGTGCCAGTAGGGGGAACAGGGGATGCCTGTCTCAGACATAGACATACTCGTGTCTCAGAGTGGACTGAAAATGATGGAATAGATTGACAGGCGGAAAGAAAGCGCCGCGAGAGGGCCTTACCTGTATATGGCGGCTTTTTGGGCCTCCATGGGTGTCTGGGGGTCAGCTGGCACCGAGCCGCTCTCCTCCTCCTCCTCCTCCTCCTCTCTCTCCTCTTCATCCTCCAACCTTTCATCAGTCTCTCCAACTGAGTGCTCCTCCTCCTGCATCTAGGCAGACGAGAGACACAGACCAAGATAGAGATAGAGAGATAGCAAGAGAAAGAGAGAGAGAGAGAAAGGAAAGATATGGGACAAATTCAAATGTACTACTGTGTTGGATGACGTGTGATGATGCTAACAGGTCCTCCAGATGCAAATCCTCGTAAAAGAGAAAACAGCACATCTTTCATTCGCATTGCTCGAAGGAGAAAAACGCAGAACAAAAGGGGGTGCTTATGTTGAAGGATAAGAGCCTCAGGGGTGACATGAGGTTTACACATGCGTGCGCGCGCGCACACACACACACACACACACACACACACGCACGCACGCACGCGCACATACACACAGACACAAAGACACACACACACAATGGCATTTACACTGCCTGGGCAACATATCTTTTTTTATTTAAGTTGCATGCTCTGAGGTTTCGTTCAATCATCTTCAGCTTTGATTACAGTGTGATGGCCAATTTTTGTGTGAAAATGATTAAGAACCACTTTTTCACTAGCTGCGTACTGGAATATGCCATTAGGGAAAAGAGAAATGCAAAGAAAGGATAACCTGGTCATTTTGTACATTCAGATCATCAGCTGACTTCATTTTATTGCCACATAACGTTGCTGAGTCTAGACCTGACCAACTGAAGCAACCCCAGATCACAACACTGTCTCTAGAGGATCGTACAGTGACCATTATGCATGATGGGTACATTGCTTCATTGCTACCATCTCGATGTTTACACATAAATGTTTGTGAAAGTTGTCTACATGTCTAAGTGCTTGATTTTATACAACTGTAACCGTGGAAATGATTGGAACACCTGAATTCTATTATTTTAAAGGGTGAGTGAATACGTTTCGCACCATAGTGTAAGTCTTTAGTCATCGTTTAAAGATTGCCAGCCACCACGGAAATCTACAGGAAGTTCATTCCACCACCTAGGAGCCACAACAGGAAACATGTCTTCCTCGATCCTTGAAAGATGGTGGAACCAGCCGAGCCTTGCTGGAGGATTGGAGGGAACGTGGTGCAATGTGTGTGTGTGTGTGTGGGGGGGGAGAGAGAGGTATCATTGAGGTAAGTGGGTGCTGGCCCATTTTTAGCTTTGTGGGCAAGCATCAGTGTTTTGAATTTGAAACAGCAGGCAGCTAAACCAGTAGAGGAAGCAGTGGTTTATTTGGTCAGGCAGTGTAGATGTGATTCTTTGACACCTATTTACACTTGAATTGATTTATCCAAGAATATAGTATCCATTGAACCGTGTGTGTTCACGGGTTCAATTCCTGGCAAATTTCTAAATTCTTTAATTCAATGTACTGACAGTAGAGACAAAAAGGACAAATAATACTAGTGCTACTAAGATTAATAATAATAATAATAATAATAATGAATGAAAATGTCATTTGGGTTAAAAGTTAACGGTGAGCAAAATAATTGTACATGCATGTAGCCTTGGATCTAAACAAACTAAAGGATTTTTCACAATGGCATTTATTTGACATATTGTATACATATTGTATTTTACATGTATTACATATTTTCTCCTAATACTAGAGAAAACTCTTTATGGAAAGTTTACTTTATGTAACAAATTGCTCATCGTTTTAAGAAGGGTGCCAATAATTCTAAGTGCTATGAGGACATCTTGGTATGAACTCATAAACTGTTCAAAACCCTGAATGGTTAAATCTGAACATGACTATATAAGCGTAGATGCTTCACGTTAGAAACCGACATAAATAAAAAATCAACATAAATAAATAGAACAACTATATCACAGGGTTGTGGGTGAAAAGCCGCTTTGTTTCGGACATTTACACGGGACGAGAGCAGAGAATGGCTCATTTGAGTACAAGCAAATAATATATTTTTTTTAAAAACCTTGATTGTAATCTGGCAGATGGCACTTAAGGCTATTTTATAGTGTGGTTCTAATTAACATCAGTTTGTTGTGAAATACTTTCTTTTCCCTGTCCATTCACAAGCATAGATTCAACTAACCTGAAAAATAACGTATTCCTAATATGTGCTCACTCTAGCATTGTTGCTCATGTCATTGAACAGCGGGACATGATCATCTGATCGCAATCTTCGCTAAAACATGGTGAGATCGTGCTCTCTCTGTGTCTGTCTCCATCTCTCATATAAACTCAGGCCCATGTGATTGAAGGCATGTGACAGGGAGTAAAAATAGCTTTGATTGAAAGAAGAGTTAAAAACACTTCTGTCAATGGTGGAAAAAGGCGGATTAGCTTTGTGTGTCCTTGATTGTCTTTCCATCACTGACCACAGTGGTTAGAGTTCCACCCTTGTTC
This sequence comes from Clarias fuscus, assembly GCA_030347435.1. Lineage (NCBI taxonomy): Eukaryota > Metazoa > Chordata > Actinopteri > Siluriformes > Clariidae > Clarias > Clarias fuscus. The sequence goes on along the minus strand of CM059227.1, from coordinate 13,953,912 downwards.
CTGTAATTCTTATAATTAATGTCCTGAGAGGATTTCCTAGGATCTCTAAATATGAATAAATATGAAAACAATTACATTTATTTCAAAGCAATTTCTGTATAAAAAAAACAGGACATATGATCGTGCAGAACACATTTATAAAAAAATTCTTCCTTTATTTCTCTATTTGATCCCCTGCTACACTAATGCACTTATGCTAACGTTTCACTAGCACTTGAATACCATCAGTGTAGAAAGGTTCCTCAGTACGCCAGAGCCATGAAAATGCCGCCTGAAATGCCGGCCTCCCAGGAACTCCTTTAATGGCCCAAACATTACACAACAATGGTGGATATGGTTGTTCCTGTATGGTTGATATGGGAGTTCCTGTAACGTGCTAGTGGCACGTTTGTAAATGATTGTGTGTACAGTTTCCACAGACAGACTCGTCGCTTCTGCAAGTTGGCAACAAGTTATCTGTCGATTTTCAATGATCAGGCGTTCCTGCCTTTAAATGCCTAGCCACCTTGGCCAGGATCATCATCATTCACAAATTAATATTTTTCTTTCAGATGTTTGTACCATTCAGATGTTTTACTGCAGCTAAGCGTCTCATCACCGTACTATGGTTGAAGTCTTCTGTAAATGTCAATCAGCATTATGCCTTTATTCATGAGAATTTTACAATGAATTTTCACAGTGATTTTTCAATGACTTCCATAACACGTTCTTATCGCTGCTTTTATTGGTTTTTGTCTGCATTGAATGCCCTGTCCGTCATTTGCTCGTCTTATCAATACTGGTCCAATACATTTCTTACCATTGCACTGGACTGGAAAAGTCGGCTTTAAAGGACAGGGTAGATGAGAAGAGAGAATTTTACAACCTACAAAATTTTAACTAAAGACACAGAGTGGTACTGCGAGGAAAACTGTCGAGGAGAATGAGAGAGTGGAAGTGTCGGATAAAGCAAAAGAGTTCAGACAAGATATTTTAAGAAAGGCTGGTCTGGAAAAAATCTGCTTTTAAAGGCCAGGAAGATGAAGGAGAATGAGAACCACATTTGACAGTAATGCAGCCTACTGAATTCTAACAGCTGCTAAACAAATGAAGAAGAAAAAAAATTTTTAAATAAAAGAAAGAAAAAGAAATTTGGTTTAGTGCTCATCTCCATTGCCTGTAATGTTTTACATTAGCTTTTACCTTACCTCTGATATGCAAGACAATTTGGACCAAGGGTGATGAGTTCACACCGAAGATCTTACCGCTACGAGATGACTGGAATACTAGCATCGTGCTACTCTTGTCTGACAGTTTCATGCTACTTCTAGCACCATGTTTGGACGAATGCATTTCCTGTGTCTGTGATGAGGGGAAATGAATCAAAGCCTACTTGACCTTTGTATTGTTTTAAACTTTCTTTGATCTTTCATGTAACAAAGAGATTTGGGGTTTCAAATAAAACGTGCAATTATTATTATTAATATTCTTTTTATCCCTGGTGATGGAGGCATGTTGCTCCTCACCTGTTGATTCTCCTGAAACTCCTCCATGGACACCGACGATGGCGACGTCATCATAGTTACTGTTGCTGCTGGCAACGCTGGAGCATTCTAGCGCCAGACTTCACAACTGGAGACACACACGCGTCCACATCAACCATGCTTTATTTGCATCCAAACGAATTAACAAACAACACTGACATATATTTTACATTTAAAAACGTTACTGCTTCATCGGGGACAAGAGCTGTGACAGAGGGTCATGAATGCTTTTCTAAATGTAGCTTGTGAAACATAACATGGGAGCTTGAAGAGTCACTGAACTCAGGGGGGGGAAGACATAAGGGCAGGGATTATTTTTATAAGGCTATTGTGGTGCAGAGAGGGAGAAAGAAAAAGAAAAAAAAAAACACTGAGTACATTAGGAAACTGCCTTGGCGTCTCACTGCAGTGAAGCTGTTAGCTTGGTTGCTAAACCCGAGATACACTAACAGGCGTAGACCATTACTTCACTTCCTGGCATTTTAAGACTAGAAACGTTCATTATTTTAAAAAAGTTATGAGCTAAATACAAATGTAACAGTATATTACACGGTATACAGCATGAACAGCATGTTGTACACGCGTTAGTCAGAGAGTGTTTCGCTTTCTCCTGGAGCGCCAAAGCCGCCATGTTTCTTCTTTACTGCTAGTGCACACTACTGTACTGAACAGTACGTCAGAGCACGCAAGGCTCCCCGAGGAGCGCACTATTCTAGCATACTGTTTAGTATGCGGGTTTAGAAAAAAAAAACGAGTTTACATTTAAACTTAAAACCGTTTATTTTAAATTAGAACCGTTGGTAAAAGGTTAACGGTTCGTATCGGGCTGTTTTAGCAAATAAGCTAATTTAGCACTACACATACATATTTATAAATATATATTAAGGCGCGTTAAAAAAAAATAAAATAAAATGAGCAAACATTTTGGCGTACTTCTTGTAAACAAAATATCGCCTCTTTTCGCTCTGTTCCTTTAACAGGTATAAAAGCCTGCCCATTGCCTATCAATCAAACGCAGGGACTGCGGAGTATCCCTCCCTACAGCCTAGCGCCATTCGCACTTCCACTAAAGATCATTAATAAAAAAAAAGAAAACGAAAAGCTGGGCCTTGCTCGCTCTGCTCTCTGGTCCTTCTCCGTCAGCACAGAAACTCGCTGCTGAAACACCGCCATGGTCTTTTCCCCCTAACATAAGCGTTAAAGCGAACCCTGGGCAGCTTTCTCCCCTCGGCCACGCGCCTTACTATGCACGCGCCCGGAGCATTTACAGCGCGAAGCCCAGATTGCCTGATTGATAGCGAGTAAAAAAAGAAGATTTTGAGTGACAGCTTACCTTAGTGCCAATCTTCGTCACAATGACAAGCGGCTGCAGCAATCGGGACCCGCAGTTGTTGCATTGCGTCACCACGCACGGCACGCAGGCCGCTCATCTCATGAATATTCATGACGTGGGAGGAGACGCTGCGCCTCGCGGATAAAAAGGTTCTCGCCCCCCCAGAGAGCGCGTGCGCTGTGGAATTCTGCGGGGAGTGCGTGAGGAGAACGCTCGCTGTTTGTTCACGGGGGTGCAAAAGTCTGTACACCCTCTGAGAATTCCGTCTTTAACCAGTTAGATTTAATGTGTTAGATTTCACACAGGGTTCTTCTTTATGTAACAGAAACAGCCATATAAGGAGAAACAAACAAAGGTATTTATATATATATATATATATATATATATATATATATATATATATATATATATATATATATTAGTTGTATATCGAGGGTCTTCTTTGCCTTTAAAGTATTTTAAATTCTGTAAGATGAGTTTCAATTTCAGTACTATTCATTTAACGTTCCTTTTGCCTATCTCTATTAAATCTAGATATATAGATTTACTCAGCTAATCTTTTCCTTAATATTCAGCATTTACACACGTGGACAAAATTGTTGGTACCCTTCGGTCAATGAAAAAAAAACTCACAATGGTCACATAAATAACTTTAATCTGACAAACGTAATAATTAAAAAAATTCTATGAATGTTAACCAATGAAAGTCAGACATTGCTTTTCAACCATGCTTCAACGGAATTATTTAAAAAAATAAACTCATGGAACAGGCCTGGACAAAAATGATGGTACCCCTAGAAAATACTGAAAATAATGTGACCAAAGGGACATGTTAATTCAAGGTGTGTCCACTAATTAGCATCACAGGTGTCTACAGTCTTGTAATCAGTCAGTGGGCCTATATATAGGGCTCCAGGTAGTCACTGTGTTGTTTGGTGACATGGTATGTACCACACTCAACATGGACCAGAGGAAGCGAAGGAAAGAGTTGTCTCAGGAGATTCGAAAGAAAATTATAGACAAGCATGTTAAAGGTAAAGGCTATAAGACCATTTCCAAGCAGCTAGATGTTCCTGTGAGTACAGTTGCACATATTATTCAGAAATTTAAGATCCATGGGACTGTAGCCAACCTCCCTGGACGTGGCCGCAGGAGGAAAATTGATGACAAATCAAAGACACGGATAATCCGAATGGTAACAAAAGAGCCCAGAAAGACTTCTAAAGAGATCCAAGGTGAACTTCATGCTCAAGGAACATCAGTGTCGGATCGCACCATCCGTCGTTGTTTGAGCCAAAGTGGACTACATGGGAGACGACAAAGGAGGACACCATTGTTGAAAACAAATCATAAAAAAGCCAGACTGGAATATGCCAAACTACATGTTGACAAGCCACAAAGCTTTTGGGAGAATGTCCTATGGACAAATTAGACAAAAATGGAACTTTTTGCCAAGGCACATCAGCTCTATGTTCACAGATGGAAAAATGAAGCATATGAAGAAAAGAACACTGTCCCTACTGTGAAACATGGAGGAGGCTCTGTTATGTTCTGGGGCTGCTTTGCTGCATCTGGCACAGGGTGTCTTGAATCTGTGCAGGGTACAATGAAATCTCAAGACTATCAAGGGATTCTAGAGAGAAATGTGCTGGCCGGTGTCAGAAAGCTGGGTCTCAGTTGCAGGTCATGGGTCTTGCAACAGGACAATGACCCAAAACACACAGCTAAAAACACCCAAGAATGGCTAAGAGGAAAACATTGGACTATTCTAAAGTGGTCTTCTATGAGCCCTGACCTCAATCCTATTGAGCATCTTTGGAAGGAGCTGAAACATGCTGTCTGGAAAAGGCACCCTTCAAACCGGAAACAACTGGAGCAGCTTGCTCATGAGGAGTGGGCCAAAATACCCGCAGAGAGGTGCAGAAGTCCCATTGACAGTTACAGGAATCGTTTGATTGCAGTGATTGCCTCAAAAGGTTGTGCAACAAACTATTAAGTTAGGGGTACCATCATTTTTGTCCAGGCCTGTTCCATGAGTTAATTTTTTTTATAATTCCGTTGAAGCATGGTTGAAAAGCAATGTCTGACTTTCATTGGTTCTTTTCATAGAATTCTTATTTATTATTACTTTTGTCAGATTAAAGTTATTTCTGTGACTATTGTGAGTTTTTCTTTCATTGACTGAAGGTACCAACAATTTTGTCCACGTGTGTAAGTGTGACAAATATGCAAAAACAAAAATCAGAAAAGGAGTAAATACTTTTTCACAGCATTGTAGATAGATAGGATAAATCGATAGAGTATATATATAGACAGGACTATATACAGTGCTTAGTAATCAGTAATGGCTTGGTAACCCTTTCCAGAATGTCAATTATTTTGTGTCCTTATCTGTTCCTTTATTTCTTTAGATTGTGGCATTTGGTGCGACCTTGTCTCACTTTGTCAGACAGGTTCTGTATAAGTGATTTCTTGGTTCTACAGGTCTGGCAGTAAATCCACCTGGGTATGGCAAGTGAAAATGAACTCTCAGGTTATTCATGATTTAGGAAGGGGACAGTTAAGTTTGGATGGGTTTTTTTCCCATTAATAAATGAAATCATCATGTAAAACTGCATTTTTTTGTATTTAAAGAGGGTTATCTTTGTGTGATATTAAGATTTATTTGATGACTTGAATGATATTTTTCAGTGTGAGAAATATACAAAAATAAATAAATATATACATTAATTAATTCATTACAATAAAATCCAGGAAGGGGCAAATCCTTTTTCACAGACAGATAGATAGATAGATAGATAGATTTATGGATACACATACTGTACATACATACAGCACTAGAAAAAAATAATAGACAACTGTAATTTACTCAAGAAAACATCTGGAATGTCATCAAGAGGAAGATGGATGGTCACATGATGTTTGCTTTTTTCAAAAACAGTGGTATAAGGTTACCCAACAGCAATGTGAAAAAACTGGTGGAGAGCATGGCAAAACACATGATAGCTGTCATTGTAAAGCATTAATGTAATTTGTCAATTATGTTAAAAATAACGTTATTATTATTGTTTAATTTGAGTTGTTATAGCTCTGCAAATTCTGGATGACATTGGGTTATTTTGATGTGTTGTGGTGATGTCATTTCCTTTAAATATACACTCTAAATAACAATAGTTATATTTTGAATCAACGACAAATATTGTCAGCAGTTCACAAAAAAATAATTTAAAAACTGTTCATCTCACCAAACATAAGAAACTGATTATTTTGCATTGGTCTCTTGTTTTTCTTTTCAGAGCTGAACACACACACACACACACACACACATAGACAGGACAATACTGTATATGCTCTACAAAGAAACACCATGATCAAGAAAAACAACACGAAAAATCTTTCCCAACCACCCAAGAATTTACATTCTGGGAATGAAGAGAGATCTGCATTACCACAAAGTCTTTGAAGATTAGTTAATTCCTCTGAAAAAGTTTTCTTGCATTCTGGACCGACATCAAGCAGTCCATCACAGGCCCTGAGGCACATGGCAAAGGAATAGGCTGTTTTGAAAAGTTTAAAAAGAAAAAGAAGAGGAAGAAATAAAAGAAAAGATATGCTGACTCATCAGCATTCAGGAGGACTATTTAGCATGGGGTTAATATGAATGAGACAGAAAAGGGCAGGTGTGTTGTTTTAGTTCATGCAAATATAGCTGTGCACATTACAGGCTCCTGGTGGATAATTCTCAGATCTTATCTAGGAATAGCTTCTGTATTGGAACAAACAAGTCATTCGGTAGACAGTTCGAAAGTTTCCGTTCTGCTTTTATCACAGATTTATTTGTATAGGATGAGACATGGACATGGAATTTGATGCAGTCTGTGTGGGAGGTTTCAAAGCAATTTCTCAGTGACTAAATGTCAACTCTCTTTAGCCATACTGGCCATTTGCAGATTGCCAAGACCAGTTATTATTCTTGGCTTTGGCTTCTCTAGGTTAAAGAGATCAGACTGATGATTCATTCATTTAATCATCATACGGGGTCTGGAGCCTATTACAGGAGACTTTGGGTACGTAGCCTGGACAGGGTGCCAATCCATGGCAGGGCACAGGCACATGCATACTGTTTACACACACACACACACACACACTACAGGCAATTTGAAACCACCAGCTAACCAAATCTGCATGTCTTTGGACTGTGGAAGGAAACCAGAGTACCCATAGGAAACCCACCGATCACAGAGAGAGCATACACAGACGCAAAGCAGGAATCGAACCCTCGACCTTGGAGGTGCGAGGCCACAGTGCTAACCACTACGCTACCGTGCTGCTACAATGATATTAAGGTATTCTTCTCTAAGTAATCCACGTCATTAACAGACTTGGTAATGAGAATTGCTATAGTATGTCTGGCATTCTGCTTAAAATACCTACTGAACTTTGCATACGGAGAGGTGAATATTTTAAAAGGCAAGTTAGTCATGCACAGTGCTGTACTCTGCCCACAAGTTACACAAATTGTCAGGCGAGATTTCTATACAAACTCAACCTGTTCTCTATTTAAGGAGACTAAAATAGGTTTTAATCACAGTTGATTTTTTTTTTTGCAATAGTTGATCACTGAGGCTGTGTGACCGGCGTTGTACAACAGGTCATCGATCACATCCTACACACGTGGACAAAATTGTTGGTACCCTTCGGTCAATGAAAGAATAACCCACAGTGGTCACAGAAATAACTTTAATCTGACAAAAGTAATAATAAATAAGAATTCTATGAATGTTAACCAATGAAAGTCAGACATTGCTTTTCAACCATGCTTCAACGGAATTATTTTAAAAAATGAACTCATGGAACAGGCCTGGACAAAAATGATGGTACCCCTAACTTAATAGTTTGTTGCACAACCTTTTGAGGCAATCACTGCAATCAAACGATTCCTGTAACTGTCAATGAGACTTCTGCACCTCTCTGCAGGTATTTTGGCCCACTCCTCATGAGCAAGCTGCTCCAGTTGTTTCCGGTTTGAAGGGTGCCTTTTCCAGACAGCATGTTTCAGCTCCTTCCAAAGATGCTCAATAGGATTGAGGTCAGGGCTCATAGAAGGCCACTTTAGAATAGTCCAATGTTTTCCTCTTAGCCATTCTTGGGTGTTTTTAGCTGTGTTTTGGGTCATTGTCCTGTTGCAAGACCCATGACCTGCGACCGAGACCCAGCTTTCTGACACTGGCCAGCACATTTCTCTCTAGAATCCCTTGATAATCTTGAGATTTCATTGTACCCTGCACAGATTCAAGACACCCTGTGCCAGATGCAGCAAAGCAGCCCCAGAGCATAACAGAGCCTCCTCCATGTTTCACAGTAGGGACAGTGTTCTTTTCTTCATATGCTTCAAGTATAATTAGCAAAATTGGCCTTGGCAAAACGTTCCATTTTTGTCTCATCTGTCCATAGGACATTCTCCCAGAAGCTTTGTGGCTTGTCAACACGTAGTTTGGCATATTCCAGTCTGGCTTTTTTATGATTTGTTTCCAACAATGGTGTCCACTTTGGCTCAAACAACGACGGATGGTGCGATCTGACACTGATGTTCCTTGAGCATGAAGTTCACCTTGGATCTCTTTAGAAGTCTTTCTGGGCTCTTTTGTTACCATTCGGATTATCCGTCTCTTTGATTTGTCATCAATTTTCCTCCTGCGGCCACGTCCAGGGAGGTTGGCTACAGTCCCATGGATCTTAAATTTCTGAATAATATGTGCAACTGTAGTCACAGGAACATCTAGCTGCTTGGAAATGGTCTTATAGCCTTTACCTTTAACATGCTTGTCTATAATTTTCTTTCGAATCTCCTGAGACAACTCTTTCCTTCGCTTCCTCTGGTCCATGTTGAGTGTGGTACATACCATGTCACCAAACAACACAGTGACTACCTGGAGCCCTATATATAGGCCCACTGACTGATTACAAGACTGTAGACACCTGTGATGCTAATTAGTGGACACACCTTGAATTAACATGTCCCTTTGGTCACATTATTTTCAGTATTTTCTAAGGGTACCATCATTTTTGTCCAGGCCTGTTCCATGAGTTTATTTTTTTAAATAATTCTGTTGAAGCATGGTTGAAAAGCAATGTCTGACTTTCATTGGTTAACATTCATAGAATTTTTTAAAAATTATTACTTTTGTCAGATTAAAGCTATTTATGTGACCATTGTGAGTTTTTCTTTCATTGACCGAAGGGTACCAACAATTTTGTCCACATGTGTATATCATCAGGGTTACACCTCTAGACAGGTCCTGATGACATATAGATCATACACAAGTTAAGCTGAATGATATTGGTACTGCATAGTGGTTAGCACTGTGATCTCCAGGATTAGGGTTCGAGTCCCACCTCAGGTCTGTGTGGGTGGAGTTTGCATGTTGTCCCAGTGCTTGGTGGGTTTCCTCTTACAGTACGAATAAATGCAGAGTAGGCACCTGATCCTGAAAAGTATAAGCAGTATCCAGAATGAATGAATGAGATTAATATAGCGGTATATCACCCCTTGGACTGATTGAAGGCATAATCTCTTCTAGCAGGATAGTACCCCCTCGCAATAATTGGTGTAAAGGACATGACAAAGGGGGCAAGGGGTTGACCTGGCCTCCACATTCACCAAATCTCAATCTGATAATCCACGCCTCAATGGGTAACAGATGTTTTTGAAGTACAAAGGGGACCTACACAATATGATGACTGATCGGTGTACATTCTACATACTGTATAATAATTCCCACCTGGCATGGCAAGGTCTCTCTGAATAGAATAATAAGAATAAGAATAATGAAAATACAGCATCAGACTATGGTGATATGGTTCATTATTTTCCCATAACAGCATTTCTAAACCCATTTTTACTTATTGAAGAATTGCATATAATAATTTCAACTATGTAATAGTAATAGTGTAATTATAACATAATTAAACATAATTGAATTATAATAATAATCAGAACATGAATGAAATAAGTTCCTGTAATCAATTTTGTTATACAGTTCTCACTCACTAGAATGCCTGATCTATGAAAATCGACAGATAACTTGTCACCAACTTGTGGAAGAGACGCGTCCATCTGCGGGTACTGTACACACAAATATTCATGAACGGCAGGAACTGGAAGTTATTGCCACATCCCCGTACAGTCTATGCCATTTCCACATTTTTTCAGACATTAAAGGAGTTCCTGGGAGGCCAGGCCGATCATGGCTCACTGGGAAAACGTTTGTAGCTATCCAGGCACTAGTGAAACGCTTGGATAAGCGCATTAGTGTAGCAGAGCATTTTATAGAGACATGAAGGTTGTTTTTACCCTCATAACTGTTTTCTGTTATTCTGCACAATCAAAAGTTCCCGTTTTACTTGCACATTTTTCACCAGAACAACGGGTGGATCTTCTCTCCTGCGGATTAAAGAGAAATCTTTAAGAGAGAACAAAGCACTGTTTCCAAAAATGACCACATACAAGGTTTGAGGCGAAATCTTCAATATCCACCACCATGGGCAAAAATAATGCTTAATATATATTATTATATTATCCCCAGTCAAAATAATAGTTAACACATTAACAGCAAAAAAATTTTTCTTCTTCTTTTCTTTCCAGATGCAATATAAAACCTTCACTCCTCGTACAATGTAAAGCAGCTTTTATAACAGCGTCCAATCTTCTTCGCTTCCTTAAATTGCACACAAACAATAAGAAGACATCGATAAATGTTTAAGATGAAACACCGCACAGTCATGATTTATTGGTCCAACTGAGCTTTAATTGCAACGTTTAAGACAATACACTGCTTCTACATTGATAACAATAGGCTGTCATCAACATAATGATTCTTCAAGTCGTAATATATTATACTCCTTTCAAAGATTTAAACACAAACACGTACGATACCGTCGACTCGTTGGGACTCGGTAAAAAATACAGGGGAAGAGCCTACAGGTTCATAATGTACAGAGAGAGAGAGAGAGAGAGAGAGAGATGAGGAACAGACAAATGGAAGGAGAAAGAGGTAAGAGGTAACCCTTCAATGTCCTCTAAACAGAATATTCACCACTGTCGCACACACACTCACACTCTCTTCACACACGCTCTACAGCTTGGCGATGCTACCATTCTCACCCCATCTAACGCATCTAAAATGAAAATGAAATGTAGAAATATATTTTGAAAAATCAGTGCCTTTTTTTTTTCTTCAAAGAAAACACAATGTGGGGAAAAAATCACCCTGTCCTGATCTCTTGAAAATACACCATTTACACACATCACTTCTATGTAATACAACTTCCCCTATTCCCTAATTCTTCTGCTCTGTACCACTATATTCCATTTATAGCCCCAAAAAACAAAAACAAAACATAAAATTACTATGAAACACACCCTGATACGTCTCATCTTTACAAATATAATCCAATTACAGTGTTACCCTCTACCGTCTAACTGCTACACTCTAAGCAGAACTCGTTTAAAGGAAGGACTGGACAGTAAAAGTAATATCTACAAAAAAGAAAAAATGCGAACACATTAGTAATACAAAATTGATCATAAATAGTATTCAGTGTTAAATAGCTTACTTTGTGTAGCAAAATTAAACCCATAAAAAGAGACGGTAAGACAAAAACAATTCCGTACTCATCATTGGCTCTGGATTTACAGCATTTCAGAAGTATTTGACACTATTAGATTAGAGGATGAACATAATTCTGCATTAAGCAATAATAGTAGCTCTAATGATTAAATTCCAGTGGTATTTCTACAATACGTAAAAAAAAAAAAAAGAGGAAAAACTTGGTAAAGGAATTAACTTCAGTAATCAAGTCTTGGTCACTTTGTTAATCAAATATTCACACTTCACTTCACCTCACCTTCACACCTTCAGAATTTGAAGGTCTAGGTCATTAACCAGCAGAAGAACCGGAGAACCCTTGAGGAACCTCCTCCGCAAAAAGAAGCATCGTGGAATTAAAACACACATACGGATCAATGTTGATGATTATACACCATAGCATGATTGTGATTTTTCCCAAAACCAGCCTGCTGATTATGTGACACATTTTTTGGAATATGAAGTAAAAAAAACAACAAAAAAAACAGCATAATATATATATCTCAAAATAAGACTGGAGTGTTCTTGCAATTTTTTTCAAGGACAAAATATAAAATAAAATAAAATACAGCAAAATTCTGAAGTGAAACATTTCAATGTTTTATATAAATAATAAACAAAAACAAACTATACACCTTCGTTATTCGTGCCTTTTATGGGAGGCCCAGTGCTTCATTCTTTTGCGTGTGATATGGAATTCGTTCTAGAACAGATCTCTCTCTCTATCACTCTAGACCTCAAAAGCCTTGTTAAACCTACTCTTGAACTTTAGACACTGTGATATTTATTCATTTTGGACTTCAACTTACATTAAAAGAAAATGCTCTAAAATAAATTCTCAATCGGAACTGGGAATGCCGACTACAAAATAAAAGTGCTCGACTGCAATATTTGCTCAAGAACAAATAGAAAAACAGAGCTTTGACCGTATAATTCTTGTTTTGTAAGCTCTTATAGTTGAGACTGCGGTTCGTTTGCTGAGAGTAAAATCAGCAATCGTCGTAACCCAAACTAGTTTTGGACAGCACGATCTTTTAGGCAAATTTTTATTCTGACTTTCATTATTCTATGAACTCAACGTTTAAAACATAATCCAGCATTTTAACAACATCATATCTATCCGACAAATCTGCAGTCTGTGCCACGGATTAGAATTTTGAAACCTTTCACACTGCAGTGAAAAAAAAGAAAACTAAACAAATCTCACTTGGAAGTTTAATAAGGGCAGGTGTTGGGACTATTAAGGGTAAAATGTGAAAGACACATTTTATATAAAGTCTTAAGTCTTAATTAGTGCTGTGCAGCTATAAAATGTGTAGAGATAAGGACAGTTCGTGTGTGATTTTAATGGTTTTGTTAGTTATTGTGATTCTACACACTATATGAGAAGACACCCGACTTTAACAATAGAATTTTTCTGTCAGCACTTCACTGCTGAGTGCAAAATAAGGATTTAGCTACAAGAGCACTAGCAAGTACTCTAGTACGTCTGTGGTGCGCTGTGTTCCACTTCAGCTCAAAAGTGTTGGGGTTGAGGTCAGGGCGTAGAGCTCCTCATGCACAGGAAGAAAAAAAAAAGATTTAAACAGCTTTTGGCATCGTTTTTTCCTCAAAAATGGTATTTTATCTTAAAAACCTTTATTTTAACTATAATGACTACTGTTGTAAATTTTGTCTAATATCATCACACACCTTCAACGGCTGCCCTTTTACTTCCATTCTAAGTGAGCTTAGTATTTTCACTACAGAAAATCACACTGGACCTTCTGTCTCGTGTAAGTCTCGCGAGTACCCTAGCCACCCTGGATAGACGTTATATTGAGAAACAACCTTTAAGTATCCCTTTAATTCCCATCTATAATCCACAATAAACGTGTTAGATTGAAATGAGAGAAAAATAACGAAAAAGTGAAAGACTGCTTAAGACTGTTACAGCTTACTCTGAGACTGATATCTATTCTCTTGTCCCACCTTTCTCTCTAACATACACACACACATACAGGGACGAAGTGTGGGATTGTCGCGTTAGGCTGGTAACACAGTACGGGAGGAAGTAAGGAATCTAAGGTGGAGGAGGTCAAAGTTCACGAGGGTCAGGGTTCGTCGAATAGCTGCAGGTCGAGTCTGACCACGATCTCTCCGGTCGGGACCTCGTGTAGGAGAAGCCTCTTAGTGATCGGACCTTTTGAACCCTGATCCTTTTTAATGTCCGCCAGCCGAATCTCTGTCCTACCCAGGAAGTCTGTAGACGGAGAGAGGAAAAAGGACAAAGAGAATTAAAGCATGTGCACATTTTAATAATGTTTATTTAAAATAAATAAATAATAATAATTAGACACTAATCAGAAACACAGTAATGGAATTAAAACAATACTTCATTTTTTATTTAACTGAAGAGAAGACTGGCATTAGAATAAAAAAAGATATTATTTTGGAGACAGACATGTTTACATATTAGGAATATGTACTGTACATATTACGCATATTAGTTGTTTGCTTTTGTTATTGATTTTATTATTATATTTGGATGAAAGTTGGACTTTTAAAAAATAATGTTTAATATTTGACATTCAAATGTATTCCGCACTTTATTTAATCACAATATCACATGAGAGGGAGTGCTGTTGTACTGAATATTAGCAAGGCTATGACGAGGGAGCATAACACATCTAATGTCAACAGATTATTATTTGTTTGTTTGTTTGTTTATTTAACCAGTTATTTACGTACCTTTCTTCGACTGATGGAAGTAACTAACCACGACTGGCGGAGCTGGCAACCAACAGTTAGTATAATTAACAGGATTTAAATTGGTTTTGAATATTTCCTGGTACGACGTAGCCAAAAAGTGAGGAGGATAGACCATGTAGGTGGTGGCCAGTCCAGAGAAACCTATAAGATATACTTTCCACTTAATCCACTTTAGAATATCAGTTCAATTCTGGAGTCTCTGGGTTGAACCCATATAGAGTAAAATAGAGAGCTAGTGCACCAATCAGTGCCCTTGATCAGGGGATTTGGAATTCAGCCTCGTTTTAGAAGCTAGTTAGCTATGTAGTCCGTGCTAGCTATGAACAGAACAACACTGACGGTTCAGAGGATGTCTGGAATGACTTAGAAGAAATTACTAAGGAGACAAAGTGATGTGCTTTCTTGCTGAACGTGCTTCTGAGACTGGTGTTGAATGTGGGTTTCTGCTCATCCATGCTGGCAAACCGACAGTTGCTGTGATTAATGACGCTAATGATGTTAAAACGCCTGTAACACAGGCTGAGAGATATAGTCAACCGTCCCAGTGCTGTTACCCTCTAGTATCATCACTCGTCCAATAAGACTGCTCGGGTGGAACTAACTGTTGTATATTAGTTTTCCAATGTGATCAACTGACTTGTTCCTTTGTGCATGGAAAATTTCCTAAATATTAATTAGGGAAAAAAAAAAAAGTTATAGAAAGTAAATACAGTAAAGAAAAAGTTTTTGGTAGTCTGCCTGATTTTAAATTAAATACTTGTTGTGAACAGTGTTTAAAGCTGGATTTGGTAGAGTGAGGCCTTGTCTCCATGTACACAGCTATTTTAACCCCCCTTTTTATTCCTTCATGTACCTTTTAAAATCTCTGTTAAAAGACTTTTTGTATAAAGATATTTAAAAATGCTAATTTAAAAAAAATACTTTTAACGTGTGGACACTAAGGAATGTAGGATCATGTTTGTGTGACTCACCATCAGGTGAGAACTGATCCCTCTCGAACACAGTCACACACAGCACATCCTGTTCCAGGTCTTTAATAAAAAACTGGCAGTTAGCGTTCCACTTGGGGTTTAGTGTGTCCTGTACCGTCTTAGTGATGTGACACTGAGAGCCCATCGTCACCTCACAGTATGGATTGCTTTTACCTACACACGCAAACACGCAAAAGACAGAGCACTAGCATTATATGCACGCACACGAACAGTTCTGCTCAAATTTCATCGCCATAATTACAACCATGAGCAAGAGAGAGAGAGAGAGAGTCCTACCGTGAGATCGACAGGGTTTCAACTCAATTCCTTCTACAATGTTGACCATCAGCCTGCCGATGCCTGTAGCTCTCTGAGACCGCACTACACACACACAAGATTAATGCAGGTTTAAAGCAACTAAATGAAACATATATTAGATTCAACGTGTCTATGTGACGTCTAATATTAGTTCAACATCTGATGCAATTAAACTCTTTTTTTTATCTGCCTGTTCGTTACATACACTATATTATACACAAAAGTATTCGCTCGCCTGCCTTTCCATACATATGAACATCCAATTCTTAATCCATAGGGTTTAATATGATGTTGGCCCACCCTTTGCAGCAATAACAGCTTTAACTCATCTGGTAAGACTTTCCACAAAAGTCCTGACTTCAACCCGACATCGGTGTCTGACCTCACAAATGCTCTTCAGGAAGAATGGTCAAGAATTCCCATCAACACACTCCTAAACCTCGTGGAGAACCTTCCTAAACCCTACGGATTAAGAATTGCTCAATGAGAGTTACTCAAGTTCATATGCATATGAAGGCAGGAGAGCGAATACTTTTTGGCACAAACCTGTCTCAAAGACTTCACGAAGTACTTTAGCAGAACATATGATATACTGTATGTATAATAGATTTTCAATTTGCTCTGTCCAGCACCTTGTGTACATCATAACCAGTATATCATATGATATCATATTATATAATAAAGCGCATGGCTGTGCACTATTGTTTTCTTTGCACTAAAATAACACACCACTCACCCAGATAAGCCTTCTCCCTTTTCTTCTTCTCTGTCTCAATGAAGAGCTCTGAGGCAGCCTTGATCTTCTGCACCCATGCGGTCCTGACAAGAACAATCCAAGATCAGATCTTAACAGACGTCAACATGGCGCTATCCACTAAATGTTTCATGGCTCTATTAGTCATATGCCCTAACACTAAAAACAAAACCAGCCGGGAAAAGAGCGAGTTTAGTGGAATTCGTTTCATTCATGTGCTTTATCTTGAACTCGGCTGGGTTGTATAATTTATTGTACTTTGCAGTTCCTAATAATACAGTGTAGAGCAGACTGAGCTGATGAAAGCTGCAGTGTGTGATTGCATGTATACGGTTGTGTGTGTAAACCTCTCATTGATGCTCTCTGCTCGTATGGTGTACACTCTGTCTATGTGGGATATGTGAAAGATGGGCTCGTCTCCTGAGGGATCAGTAGGGAGCTTCACCAAAACCTCATTCAGGAAGATGGGCTGTAAAGTGAGGAAAAAAAGAATCATAAGAATCTATGTACACAAGCACTATCATATGAGGGTTAACATTTTAAACGATAAAAAGACTATTCATTGTGAAGCATCTCTTTCGAAAGGACGACTGCATGGTACAAAGCACTGGCGAGATCCCAAACCAAACCGCACCGTTTTATACATGCGATATTGGAGGTGGGACTTGGCGCTGAACACTTTGTCGGAAGCCGAGGAGCCCAGCGGCCGGGTGATCTGCGTCAGGAGCAGGAAGTCGTTGAAGAGGAAGCCGAAGAGCTCTTTGTTGCTCTTGGCCTTGTAGAGCTTCCCGCTGTGCAGGAACTTGCGAGGGCCCAGGCAGTTGGTCACCGAGTTGAACACCAGTTGCTGAAACAGAAATATGACAAATATCATAATTTTAAAGTTTTATAGAGGATTATATTGAGAAATATCAGTACAGTGAACTTTTTTTTTTTTAAACTTCAAAATCATGCAGAATAAAAAAAAAATGCAAATAATTTGGCAAATAATGCTTTAGCTAAATAACATTAAGAAATCCAGTATTTGGTGGAATAATAACCCTGATTTGCAATGACAGCTTTCATGTGTTTTGGCTTTCACATTGCTGTTGAGAAAATTGATACCACTGTTTTTGCAAAAAAAAAAAAAAAAAAAAGCTTTGCTTGACGGTTTGTGACCATCCATCTTCCTCTTGATGACATTCCAGATGTTTTCTGGAGTAAATTGCAGTGCTCTCTTATTTTTTCCAGAGCTGTATATATTATTTTTTTAAACAAGTAACTGTAATTAAAAAAAAAAAAAAAAAAACTGGGATGCCTTCGTTTATAATGTAAATTATTACAAAGTTAAAAAGTTTCCTTTTTTCCACCATATTTCTTGAAATTGATCTTTCTGAAGCATCATGAAGAAAGTATTTATTGTCCAATATAAAAAGATTTCATGGATAATTTCATCCATTTCAAATCCTCAAAACTTGGAATATCCGGTTTAGATAATTTCTTTGTTACAGCATTTAAAGAGACATTTTGATATAATATTTAAAAATGTTGATTTGAAATGGTGGAAACACAAAGTTCATTTCAGATTTAACAATTATCACGAAAGTTATATTCGGTCTTTCAATACTTTTTAACAATACTAATACACTGTATACATTTTGACATCTGTGAGAGAGGTGAGAAGAGCTGTGATTGCATTTGTTACCTCAGACAGACCCTCACACTGCACGTGCGCTTGTATCCACTCCAGGCGGTCCGAGTTCTCCTTCTCGCGCACGCCCTCGTTCACCTGCGAGCAGAGCTCCTCGGCCTTCTCCAGAGCCTGCCTCAGGTGGCTGTGGTCCGGGTGGCTTTCCGGGGTGTTCTCGAGAATCTAATCCGGACGGGGAAGCGTGCATGTTAGTGAGGAGGTGTACAGGTGTACACTTCACTTTCAGGGAAATAACAAAAAACAAGAACAAGGGACGACGACAACAAAACTGAACGAATGTCAGGAAACAGTGGCACTTAAAGAAGACAAAGATGTGTCTTTGTGGTTTTATAGAGAAGAAGCATGTTTTTATATTCAATTGAATAGCACGATTTGAAAAGCGGTACGTCTGTGAGTGAATCAGACACCAAGAATGCTGCACAATTATGAGAGAACAATGGCCGGCAGATTGTTAAGTTCATTGGCTCCCAGCACGCGTATGTGTGTGTGTGTGTGTGTACATACATTTTTGATGATAAGAGGATAGCGAGTGACTCTCTGCATAGGTTTCAGCAGGAAACTAGACAAAGGCATTCCTTTACAGCGAGGATCCATGGCTAACCTCTGGAACACACAAACACCAACATTTGGGGGTTTTAATCTCAGGTGGGAAAAATAAACTTCTTGCCATAAAACAATTTGACTCCACAGGAATGCAAATGACTAAGCCAGTCTGTTAGCCAGGTTTGCTGTCACCTTGACAAAGTCCTTGAAGTCGGGGACCTCGTCCGTCTTCTGCTGGATGAGGGTAGCACCGTTGAGCTGGCAGCTGCAGAAGCGGATATAGGGCTGCATGTGGGGCAGTTGTGCTGTCAGTATGTCACCGATCATCTTCACAGGCATGTGCTCGCCCGACATTTTCTTTCTTACCCGCAACGCCCTGCGGGACAGGAGACGGATTCAGATGAGAGTCAGTAGGCCCCCACAGTGTGAGTGAGATTGACATGAAACAAACGCTGTGAAGGATTTTCCAAAAGGTACAGGATTTAATTCATGCGAAACATCAACTGTTTCAAACTGCACACTCCCTAAGTGAGAGGGAATAAATTCTATATAGACTCAGATTCATGGAAAATAAGTGAATAACTTGGATGGAGGCTTGACCTAGTCAATCACAGTGGATTTAACATGGAAGGTTCTTTAGTTCAAAGCAGAGATCGTACTTCAGCAATTTGATGTTGCACATGATGAGCTCCTTCCAGTTAACAAAGATCATGGCCACCTCCTTCTCGGTCAGCAACTCAGACTCCAGCAGAGGCTTCTGGAACGTCTGTGGGAAAAACAGGCGAGGGACCATTAGCCTAGGATTTGACTAACAAGTCATGAGTACATTTGCAATTTCGTGAGGGAAATGCAGCATGAACAAGGAGATGAAAGAGCAGAGAAGAAAATAGGATGGGTTTAAATAAATAAATAAATAAATAAATAAATAAATAAAAAAAAAAGGGGGGGGGGGGGGGTAGGGAATAAGTAAGAAAGGCCAAAAGGGAAAGAATAGGATATAGGAATGGATGGGTTGATAGAAATGTGGAGGAAGGAAGTAAAGAAGAGGGAGAAAAATAGAAAGAAAGGAACAGGAAAGAAGTGAAAGGAAGAACCGGATAAAGAAAGAAACACGAAAGGTAATAATGATAATAAAAAAAGGGAAAGGATGAAGGGTGGGAAGTAAAAAAAAAAAGTTAAATATGGAAAATAAAAATGTGGAAAGTGGAAAAGTACACATGGATAAGAATGAATAAGAGGGAGAAGTGGAGGAAAAAAAGAATCCAACAGGATAAAAAAGCAACTTAAAGGAGAGAAAATGTGGAATGTGCGAGGAGTAAGAAGAGGGAAAAAATAAAGAGGGAGAAAGAGAAGGAAAAAAAAAGATGAAAATAAAAATACGGCATTCATGGTGGGCCTACAGAGGACATCCGCGCTGAGATTTAATGCAAAGCTGATGATTGGTTAGCTGGACAACACACCGAGACATCATAAAAAAAACCTACAGCATTTCAAACATACACGACCGCTTAAAAGTTCGGGATCACTTGCAAATTTCATTTGTTTTTGTTTAGCGATTTATTTTTTACATTCTACAACAATACTGGGGATTTCAAAAGTATGAAATAACACACATGGAATTGGGTAATTAAGTAACAACAACAGTCAGTTGATGTTTTAAAAGATGAAGGTCAGTTCGTGCAAGAACAGTATTATGTCAAGTGCGTTTGCGAAACCCATCGAGCACCATGATGAAACTGGCTCTCATGAAGACCTTCCCAGGAAAGCAAGACCAAATCAAGTTAATTTAGAGTTACCAGCCTCAGAAATCACCAATTCACAACCAGCACCACAGATTAGGGCCGTTATGAAGGCTTTACAGATCATGAGTATCAGATACACATCTCAATATCAACTGTTCAAAGAGATTATTGGGTATTTTGGATAAACGCCTTCAGCATTGCTTCAACAATGTAGAAAGAAATAAAAATACATAAGGAACTAACATGGAGTTCGAAATGATCCCAAACGTTTGAGCGGTAGTGTATTTTGAATGAAATTAATGTTTAATTCTGAATGATGGGAGACTGATTTCAGACCTAAACAGTGTTGGGACACTAACTGGGTTCCTTTAATTGTTGCGAGACTGCATGTAGAATCCTGATGATGCCACAAACATCTATAAAGCCTTGGGAGCAAAACTGGCCATGCTAAGAGCAACAGATGATGTTCGTCTTGCTCCCGTGGACATGACCATGACTCTAGCTAATCGCAGTTGTCGATGAGGTTCTGTGCGTTGAAGAGGACAGATAGTGCTTCACATGTTTTTAGAAGTTGTAGGGTTCCCTCTCTCTCTCTCTAGCTCACCAAGTTGGAAGCAAGGGAGCATCTTGGAGGGTGAGCAACCAAATTTGGGAGACAATCAGAGGAGGAGGACAATTTGTGGAAGCAGATGAAAGAAGTTGATAAATTAGTTCCTTGTAAGCACTATGTGATGATGATGACGGATGCCGTAATTTAAAAAACATGACATTTAGCTTAAACATTGTCTTTTACATTCATTCTGGTTAATTACTAAGCAGTGCTGGAGAATCTTCCGCACGGTTCTGCACGGAAGCGTCTCCGATCTTACCTCAGTGACTAACTGCAGGTCGTTTACGTAGTTCTCCTCAGTGATGATGAGCTCGTGGATGTAGCCCTGCCTTTTCCTCTCCATCGGGGTCAACATATCCAGCAGGTGGAGGTCGGCGCACCCTGCAGACAGGGTAAAGGTCACTACCGTCATCCCCTTGGTGTACTATACTAAAGACACGTGTGTTAGGACTGAGCATTGAACAAATATTTAGCGTTTAACTTTGATTCGGATCAATTGTCTCAATGATTGTTGTACTTAACACAGCAATATTATACATGTATTATAATATGGTTTAAAGTTGACATACAAAAATGTTTATAATAGAGATGAACAACAGGAAACATGAAATTTGCGAATTAAAAACAGTTGAGATAAAGAAGAATAAAGAAAGTAGACAAGTGCACCATTGACATGGAGTTCTTTAATGGTTACACGTTATTTTCTATAAACGTAACATGCCACTTTTATTAAAGCTAAGGATCGGATATGATGTTCAGTTGTACATTCGTTTTTTATTTATTTACTTGTTTCATAAAATGCTGTAATAACCATGTGCAACGAGTTTGGATTTGTTGTCTTGAGTGTCAAAAACAAACAAAGGAAAAAAAATGTAATGGATTTCATGTACATAGACAGTGTGACAGATAGTGAAATCGAACAAGAAGCCTGCTGTGCTTCCGGAGTCCAAGTCCGCACAAATGTACCAAAAAAAAAAAAAAAAAAAAGTTAAAACAAACAAAACAATGCTCCAAGCTGAATTGAGATTAAGGACATGATGGACAGTCCAAAGAGTCCACAGTGAGCAGCACACTTTAATACTTTTACACCAAGTTGTGTGTGTGGGGGGGGGGGAGTGGAGGGTTTGATAAAACAAAACAACATCCCATTAGGCTGATAACAGAAATAACATTTTCAGTTCATTCAGATATTACAATACTGTTGTGTGATATAAAACAAGCAACAAAATCATAGTTGATATGGTACAACCAGTACAATAAAGTTTAAGCATAAATTAATGTCATGCCTTTCTTAACAAGAAAACAAAAACAAACAAACAAAACAAATGCAAACGAAAACAACATCGGTTTACAAGCGCTAAGGACTCGCTCTTATCATTATACTCCATCAGCTGTAAACATTTAAATTCATTACCATTGTGATTAGTAAGTGTTACTTTTTATTTATTTTTTAATATTGTATAGTCATAATTTGTTCACTTGCATCTATGTGGGTAGGGTTTCGGGCATCACAGCGTCGTTCATTTCGTTTCGTTCAGAGTTTAGTGATGTGATTTCTAGCTAGTTTCATAATTCAGAATAGGGAAAGCAGCACACATGCTTTTTTTTCTCCCCCGAATGCTACGGATTACAATTTCTTTTTTGTTGTTATAAAAATAGAATGTAGCCGTCCGTTTAAGCAACTTCACACGCTCTCCACCTTGACCAGAAAAATAATCTTCGGCCAGAAAAAAAAAAAAAAAAAAAAACGAAAAACAATTGTATATATAAACAGAGGAAATTATAGATACAAAACTATTCAATCTACACTGCGAAACAATTATACAAGAAATTAACATGTTGAAGCCTCTATGGGAGACTGCAGTCTTTACATATGTAACATAAAAAGGGGAGAGCGGGAGAGAGAGAGCAAGAGAAAGAAAGAGAGAGAATATGACATTCACTACCATTTGCTGTACCAGTCTCCCTAAATGGCAGTTGTGCAGTATTTGGTTTGTAACACCGTTCTATCAGCCCTGTCACACAAACACTGTGAACGAAAGAAGTGAACTAAACAAAACAGTGAAACACTCACACACACACACACACACACAAGCACTCACTCTCACACTCACCAACCGACTACAACCACAAGGCCTACTCATCCAAGGTTTGAGTATGAACATGTGACAAACACGTGACGACGTATGACTGGATGAATGGAGACGTCCCATCCTGCCCATCAATAATCACTGACAGCACCTAGGTCTTTTCTTATTAATAACACACACATACACAGTATCATGACGAGGACCCAGGTAGTGTTGTGTTTTAATCACTTCGATCAAACAGTGAATATTTCCACAAACATATGAGTGAAAGAAATACATATTTACCATTAATAAAAAAAACAAACAAAACAAACAAAAAAAAAAACAGTCAAATACGTGGTGTCGTAAACCCACTTGAGTTTGTATGACAGGTATGATATGACAACAGGTCAGTTATGACACATACGTATAATGTTCACCAGGTCACCGGACATGAATAGTGGGTCTTTCTGTGGTGCTGTGGGTCCAATGAGGGGTTCGGGGGCGGGGTGGGGGGGCGGGGTTAGGTAGGGGTTGGAAGGAGCTGTTAGTGAGTGGGTGGAGCTTAATATCAAATGTTGGGAGGAGCCTAACGGCAAATGGTTGTGATTTTACTTGCATTAGTGAAGCTATAGAATAAGATCACAGAAAGCCACAAAAGGACCCACTATCCAGCACCCATACATATGGTTATAGTCCATATATATATA